>BPLR01018224.1:0-21891 GCA_021605095.1 Caerostris extrusa | reverse complement strand
ACATATTGCTATCTGAATGTGGTATATACTGAGGAGGACATTTACATTCGGCTGGCTCTGGCCAGCGCCACATGTAAGACCCACTGTGATCGTGACGCTCATGCGTGAAATGGTTTTTTAGTTTATGTTTCTACTGCATGGGCTGTGAGGTAGTTAACTATTCTCGTATTTGTTTTGTTTGGCTCGGAAAATTAGTTTAGTTTTCGCGCGGTTGCTTTTTACATGTTGTTTAAAAAAATTATATAACTATATTTTCTCTTTAAAGTGATAATAATCATTTGAATTTCATGGTTTTCATTTGAACTGTATTGGCTTCTAGTTTATGCTTTCTACTGCATGCTGTTTAGTGGCTTTTCTCTTTCGTGGCATTTATTTGACGTTTAACTCTCTTGTGACACCCATGGGTATGGTATAAAAGTAATTAAATAATATCAAAGTTTTTGGTGATACAAAATGAATGCTAAAATACAATAAATGCACGGCAAAAAGTTCGATGACATCGTAGAAAAAAAGCTTTAAATATTTTTCTAATAAATATACCAGTTTGCAGAAAATATATATATTTCCAGCATGAAAATCGTCAGGATAATTACTGAGAACAGAAGTTAAATCACATAGAGATTCTAAAATCAATCGTGAATAATTCTAAATTTTTCCCTCAATTTTTTGAAATATTTGCATTTATTTGCTCGGAAGTGAAATTTCATCGCTCTCATCGCTTTTTTATTTAAATTGCTTTATTTAGTAAATTTTATAATCCAATCTCGCACGTGTGTGGACGTTTTTTGAAATTTAAAAACAAATGTTTGGACGAAAAATTATTATTTCTTAAAAGATTTTAAAACAAAAAAACCCCTTTAAAAGATTCTAAACAAACAAAAAAAAAAGAGCAAATACTTAATAAATTTTTTCTTAAAATTAATTTGTTTTACAAAACCACTTGAATTAATAATTACTACAAAACTACAACAATATTTATAAGCACGAAATTATACGTAGAAAATTACCAATGAATTGGAAACATAATCTCTGAAGGAAAGCTCAATTAAATACTTATATTAGAGTTCGTTTACCGAATATTTTGTCATATGTTTAATAACGTTGGACATTAAATGATATATTTCCAAAACATGTTTTTAAAAGATTGCTCTTATATTTTTATAGACTTTTAAAGCTTATAAATGTCTAAAATTTAAGTGAATTTTAAAAAGTTTGTAAAAATTGTAAGAAGGATTATAGTAATTTTGATTGAAAATCAGGAGCTTCTGATGAAAATCACAAATTTAGAATATTGTATAACATGAAAATGTAATTATTTTTTAGATCTAGTAGGCTATAAAATATATCATTACAAATAAATCAATATCAAAATTTTATAGAAATACCCATAGGCACAAATTGTAAAATATTTACCGTTTTCTTTTTAATTAATATTCTTCTTGAATCTCTCCATACACACAAAACGAATCCGATATGATATTTGGAGTATTAAAGTATGATTAATAACTATAACCAATCACTTATTTCAAAGGCGTAAGTGATTACTAATAAAATCAATATAAAACTCTTAAATATTTTAGGCACAAATTGTAAGTATTTAAATATTTGTTTTCTTTCCAATTAACATTCTTCTTGAATCTCCAATACACATAAAACGAAACCGATATGCGATTTAGTGTATTAACGTGTGATTAATAACTATAAACAAATTCATTTATTTCAAAGCGTGAGTAATCGCTAACTGCAGCAACCCTTACTTATAGAAGGAAAGGAAAAAGCCCAACTTAAAACTTTTCCCGAGGAGAGAGAGTGAAAGGAAGGATCTGCTGGGAAGCCAGAAATAGATGAGTGGCAGAATGTTTTACATGGCATGCACGGGGCGACCGGATGACCAACCCGTCCTCCCTATCCAGCCCCTGACAAATTTGCCGGATTCCGCACTCATTCATCACGATTCTCTTTTATTATGTTGCGCCTGCCGGATCCCTCCCCCTCAAGCCGGAAAAAAAAAGAAAAAAAAAAAAGGAAGGGAGGTGGGAGATGAATTCTGAAAGTGCCTGGTAACGACTGTTTTCAGGGATTGGATTTAGGCTTTTGAGAGGCTGTTTGGATTAAATTATGGCTCAGATATGAGTGAAAAAAAATCTTTAACATTCAAAATTTATCGATACATTTTATTTAATACAGGAATGCAAATTTTTATTAATATATCGGAAATTAGGTATTTTACTCGATACCAATTCCCTATTCTTTTTAAATATTCCTACAAATGTGATAGGTTATTAATATGGAATACGTTTATGAACGGATCAGTGATCGGTTTTAATGATTTGTATCATTCGAATCTTGCTGTAAATTATTTTTGATAATGTATATAATTGAATTAAGCGAAAATTTACAAGAAGCACAGTAAATAAAATGAGCTAGATTCATGAAGCACAAAATTTTTTATAATTAAAAAAGTATTAAAGCCTTTACTGCTAGCAGTTTGAATTTTTTTACCATTTACTATTATTCTCCTGTCAACTTGTTTATGGTATCTTCATTTAAATTACTTCTTCATCTGATGCCGGAAAAATCTGTAGAGTGACAAACAAAATCTTCTTGTTCCAAGACCGTCTGCCTTCCTGGCAGATTTCGAGACAGGAGATTTTTCTTTTACGAACTATGGTTTTAACTCAATGTCCAACAGTCATATCAGACCGGGACCTACTGTTTAAAGTGGATTCTGAACCATTCAAGTATCGCTGAGACTCGAACCCGACAGGCACAGAGCGCTAGAGTCCATTGCATTATTAATAAAATAAATTGGTGGGTGTAAATTGAATTAAATACATGTAAAAAGGATTTGTTAGTTATAATTTGTTGTTATCGGTGTAGCAGGTTCATTTGGAAAGCTGTCACAGATTCAATTTATTTTATGAGAGTTTTTATTTTGCAACTGCTATTTTATTCGTTTATAAATGCCATTTACTTTTGCATAAACATAAAACTATTCAAATTACTTATATATGAACTAAAATTCAAGTCGAAAACTTTTTTTATTATTGCATACATTATGTCTTCGATGTTCATGCAACCGGACTATATGCTAATGGGAGTTTTGCGTGGTCCTTAATGCTTTTTGTGTTTTTACTTTTTCACAGATTCTTTCTTCGTAATTTAGCAGATGTAGATCCAGAAAAAGAAAAATTTGCATTATATCCTGTGATAATTTGGCGAACAACATTATGCTAAGAATACGAAAGAGTAAAAAAAATTCAAATTACGAAAAATTGGGCATAGCCTGCATATATTATGAGAAGCAAACTATGGGAACAGATGTCGAAAAGTTACGCTGCAGTTGAGTTGAGGGTTAAAACATATTTTGGATAAACATGAAGTACGCTGTTGAACGAGCTGTTCAGGCAAGATGGCGGCTGCGGATGAGAGAGTGGAGCTTTTTTATAATCGCTTCTTTATTTAAATTTTTAACAACTGAACTAAATTGAAATCCGCTGTTTAACTTCTTTGTTTGTTCTCTTAGAGAGAGAGAGAGAGAGAGAGAGAGATGATGGAGAGTAGTTTAAATTTCTACTAACGAACCATGAACTCTTAAAATGATAATGATGAAGTAAATGCAGAATATTATTAACCATATCTGATTTCTTTTAGCTTCAAAACTATTTGCTAAAAAATCTTATTTTAAGAAAGAATACAACTTCTCTCTTAGTTTTTGAGAAGGAATAACATTTTCTTTATTATGTAATATATAATAAAGGGGCATGATGGCCAAGTGACTGGCGCTTGGTACCACAGGTCTCGGGCTCGAGTCCCGGCTTTGTGTCATAGATGTTAGTAGTTTGAAATCTCATTTGAACCGTAGGTCCTAGTCTAATATGACTAATACGTTTCGGAAATCTGACAGAAGACTTTGGGCCACCATGGAGCTATCTCGTCATTTCAGAAGATTGATTTGGTTTTTCCACTTTACGGTCATTTTGTAAACTTTAGGCTAATTATACCGGAACCTACAGTTTAACGCGGTTTCCGAACTACTCACAAACATCCATGCCACTGCCGGGATTCAAATGTGAAGCTCGTGGTACCAAAGATGTCTGATAGGAAAAACGGAAATAAATAAATTATTAAAAAAAAAACTAACTTAAAATTCTTAAAAATAAAAGAGCTCATTTTTTATAATTCACCTTTATAAAATTTTTTTAACGTTTTAATATAATGCAGATAATTGATACCTGTTAGGTTAGGTTTGGTTTGTCGCTCTACGGTCATTTTTTGCACACTTTTTATGCACAAAAGGCGCATATTATTTGATATTTTTTTTCTATAAATCAGGTGTTATTGTATAATAAAAATCCATTTTACAACAATAAATTAAACAGTCTTGTTCCTTATAACTTAAATTATTTTTATAATCTGTCAATACATTAAGTACATTAAATTAAATATAGTATTTCATTTTTCATTGTTTTGAGAATAATTATTAAGAAAAACAATTTAGTTTTTTATTTACCCTCAATGCAATCCAGCATGCCTAAGAGGGATTGCACAAAGCAATTTCTGAAGAAAGAAACACTTGAAGCGATAGAAACATTTTGCAAAATCTTCTTGTCCCTGTCAGGCTTATGTTCCACCAAAAAAGTCAAAAGATTTTGAAAGGGCCCATCTTTGCATGTTTTGTAAAAGCGTTCTTCCCCCTTAAGGTTTCTAATATCTTTTTTTTTTTTTGTCCGGATCGGGATGTCAAAGCTGTGAGAATGTATTATTCCTGATCCTTGCATCAATAAAATGTTTTCCCATATCCTGTCATTCAAAATCATATCCAAGGAGCCCAAAAGCATTGCAAATGCATTTCGTGTGTCATTCCGAAAATTGCTTGTCTTATGAATATGCGACTTTTGTGTGTAGGCCATTTGAACGATTTGCGTTAAAGCAGCCTGAATCACAAAGGCGTTTATGTTTGATGCGCGAGTTACAAATTCCTTTATAAAAGTTTCATTGATAGAATGCAAGAGAGAAAGCCATATTTCTCGAGGCATTTAACTGTGAATAGAAATGTGTTTTAATATATAATAGGTATATTTTTATAAATGATGATAGTTGTGTTTCTGAGTTATTTTTGCTAATGAATATGCTACGAATTTGTATCAGTCTTCGTCATTTATTGATGATTTTTTTTTTTTTGCTATTGCACGTTGCTATATTTTTAAATCAATCATGTGTCCTTTGCAATAGAACTTTTTTTATCAGAAGTGATGACAGACGTTATTTTCATGACTATCAGTAGTAAAAAATATATATCGAGTTTCAATAGGATGTCGATATTGAATGATATACTATACATTGTATAACGTCTAATGTAAATTTAAACAAACACAAACGTCTATTTCAACTGAAAAATTTCAATGCAGATATACTAATGCAGTCATAATCTAATAATCGGCAGAATAAATAATACATAAACATTCCTTTCCGCCTGTACTTTGAAAATAAGAATTAAATTTTAATGTGGTATTAACCCTTCCCTAAATTGAAATTCTCTGAAAAAAAAGTTATTTTTGCTAATGAATGTGTTACGAATTTGTATCAATCTTCGTCATTTATTGATGATTTTTCTTTTATAAAAGAACGGTGCTATTTTTTTTAATACAATCATTCGTCCTTTTGCAATAGAATTTTTTTTTATCAGAAGTGATGACAGACGTTCTTTTCATGAATGTCAGTATTAAAAATATATATCGAGTTTCAATTAGGGTGTCGATATTTAATGATATACCATACATTGTTCAAATTTACATTAGACGTTATATAAACACATAAATGTCTATTTCAACTGAAAAATTTCAATGCAGATACATCATTGTAATCATAGTCTAATAATCAACAGAATAAATAATACATGTGATATTAGTAATGCTTTAATGTGATATTAGTACATACTTTCTTTTTTTTAACAAAACTGGTTCCTAGTATTTTTGGATATTCATACACATATTTTAGCATGTAGACCTATTTTGGTAAAAATTCACATTAAGCCTTTTCATTAGTATAAATAATTGGATAAGAAGAGAGCAATATATTGTTTTTTTCTAAGAAAGACTCAATTACACTAGCCATCAATTCTTTCTTTTAAATTCTATCGAAATTTTACAAAATACTTGAATAATATTGGTTTCTGTAGCACTTTTGTGTAGAGAAATATATAATCTTACGCTGTAAATCGTAATAATCTAGAACTTGACGGTATAATAACTTATCTTTTAGTTGAATGAATGAAGTATGTATACATATATTCTTTTCATAATGTTTCCATGATTGGTGATGTTTTCTTGTTCGTCTGTTATGAACGAAATCGTTCTGAGAACGTATAGTTCACATGTGATGATAAACAATTAATTCAAAGAGCCAGTCTTGAAAGGAGTCTAAATGAATGCCTTTTAAGTTTTAAAACAGCAGCGAAATATCTTTTGGTGATCTCGAAAATTCTGGCGATGAATCCCAGAATTATAGTTCTGATTCCAACGTGCAATTCGAATGCCTAAATTCATACTTGAATTTCTATAATAAAAATAAATAGGACAGATAAAAAAAAATTGATTTCAATCCTAATAAGTCAAAATTTTGATTTTAACAAACTATTCGTTCTAAAACAAAATTTTATTTGAAAAAAAAAAAAAACATTCTTTAAAGGTTAATATGCAGAAGGATGGAGCTACAGCAATCACCGCTTTGAAAATCCGAGAGACTTGTGGCAGACTGAGCTTATCAACAGCTTGATCGACTAGTTTCCTAATATTCTTAATTATGAAACATAAATTACTGGCAATTAATCCTACCTATTAATTTTTATTACTACTTTTAATTAATCATTAATCACCTATTATTATAATTCCATCTATCCTACTAATTACCCCTGAAAATTCTTATTATCGCAGAAGGCCTATTTTACATTTCTGTTATTATATTGTCTTAGTTAGTATTACTAGATTTTACTCATTATTCGTCATACTTTGTCAAGCAAAAAGCAAAATATTTCTTGGTTATCTTCGAAAATAACTATAAAACTATTTTGTGTTCTCTTTAAAAGGCTGGATTTAAAAAATTGGTTCATAAATGTGAGCAGACTGAATTAGACATGCAGGGAAACAGGATTTTCTAGAAAAACTATCAATGATATAATTTTGCATTTACTTTTTGATGGTAGATGGCAATTTCGTGCAAAAATTAGTTAGAATCATTGACTTAGATCTTAAGAAAATATAGCGATTCCGCTACCTCTTTTTCCTTATAATCTCATCATTTTTAATTTAATCAACTAAGTAAAAAAAAATCCACAAATCATTTAATATTCTTAAAATCATATATTGGACAGCTCGGTGCAGCACTGGTTTAATTTAAAAAGATCTCCTCGCAGCCTGTTCGGAACATGTGCAATTAATTCTGTTAAAACAATGTTATCCGGCTGGAAGCAAACAAGTTTGGCATAATCACTGCCATTAAGTGAAAACAACTTGCAGTACAATTTAACTTCTATAATCGTGCCAGATTTCTGGATACTGCATTTGCCATAATGATGCAAAAGTGAGCCAAGTTTTAGACCATTAACACCACTTAGCGAAAATGAAAGTTATTCTTTTCAGCGTCTTTCACCATTTTCAGTTCCTTCGCCATCGAGGTTTGGTCGTACTCGTCCAGCCTACAACTCCATGTTTCCATAAATTCTTCAGATGAGGAAGAACTTAGTATCTGCTCAGTTATGCGATTCGGGAAGGGCTCTAATTAAATTATTTGTCCGCCTTTTAGGATGAAAATTAGTCGGGCGGAGCTCAGATGTCTGGATGTTGTCCATTGGAAGATCAGATTTTGTTTCGAGATAATTCTATTTAAGACTCATCTTTTCTTTAACTCTTTCAAAAAGAACTTATGGTATAATATAAAGGTTTTACAGCATTGAATGACTATATATTTATTCATTAAAATTTTAAAACATATTTACAATTTACTTATAACGTCCATAGGGACAACAGTGTTGTTTGATACTCTCACAAGATTTTATTGAATATTATTTTAAAATTTTATTGATCAACACTATTACTTATTAATTATCAAAAGAAAATATAACATTTGACAATCAATATTCTATAGAGAAAACTTTAAATAAGTGGTCACACGAATGGCCTATGATTGTGAATGGTTTTACATTTTTGGAATTTGTAGGAATGAAATGCTATAACGGAAATAGATTTTTAACTGCTCCTTCTACAGATACTGTTTTAAAAAAATAAATATTATTTTTGAAAATAAAATCGTCATATTTGATTTCATAAAATAATTAAAAGTTTCAAAATTGATTTCGTCTCTAGGAATTTTCAAATTAAATTTTCATAATTACAGTAAAAATAGCAAAAATAAGTTGCCCAATTTTTTTTAAAAATTATTTCGAAGATTAAATTAAAAGTAAAATGAATATTTTCTAAGTAAAGAATAGTTTAAATTTTTATTGCTTTTTTATTTGTTAATGATGATTACTTTTTTCTAAATTCATTAATGTTTTATACAAGAGACAATTAAATCAATTTCTACTTAAATTTTAAAGTTTGAATTCATTAAAACTATAAATAACAAAACTGTATTTCTATACTTGATATATATTCATGTAAGTATATTGATCATTGATATAGTATTAGTATAGTTAACTTTTGCGAATTTATAATTCCTGCGTTGTTTATTTATAAAATGCTGTGATTTTATAAATTGTTATGTTATTTATAAAATTCTTAGAAATAGTTTCAATTTACATTCTTAAATTTAAAAACAAATTATTACAAGTATGTTTTTCGAAATTCCATTTCTAACGTGCATTTGTTTTTTTTCTGTCGCGCAGGACACAAAAATTGTATTTCATGGACGGACAGAATCCCTTTTGTCCAGTTTGCGGGTGCCCTTGCAGGTTGTCCGAGCTTTCTTCACACTTCGATCTGGAAGTGGAGAGACTGATGGAGGTCAACAAGTAAGGCATTTCTTTTACTCTTTTTCAACGCTTACAATGTAAAAAGTTAGCATTGTCTCCACTACTAATTCATGTGCTTGCTACAAAGTTATTTGAATATCTATAGATACAATGACAACAGTGTGTAATTTTTTTTTTAAATTAAAATTACATTAACTCTGAATTATTCCGAATATACTCGTATAACACCACAAGTTAAAGTGTGCAAAAATTAAATTGTTATGGACTAAAAGGAATATTTTGGGTTGCCATGCATTATTTCAAGACAAACTACTATGTCAGTATCGTAGGTGGTATGGATATAGTCGCTCTATCGTAATTTCATATGGTTTTACAGACATTAGACTCGATGAGCTTTAATATCCAAAAGAAAGAGTATATGGGTGTTATTTATTACTTATGGTAATTTACATTTATCATCATCATATTTGGCTTAACAGCTTATGGTTGGCCAATGCTTTCTGACTGCTGGCAGGTTTCGAAACATGAGATTTTTTTTTTTTTACGGTGTAGGTTTGTTAGCCTTATGCCCAATCCTCAATTTTGTCGCTTTACGGTCATATTAGACTGTGGATTCTGAACCCTTACACACATTGTCGGCGGTGCCATGAGTGTGTGTAATGGTTCGAATCGGACAATAATCCGAACTCGAAACCTGTGGTACCGAGCGGCAGAGCAATAGTCACCCGGACATCAGCCCCAATTAACATTTACTTTTTTATTATTTTTTTTTCAAAATAAGTAAAAGTGAAAACATTTGTAAAGATAATATCAACAATGTATCTTAATACTTTTCTCGAATACTTTGGTGATGTATCGGCAGATTAAATTTAGCCTTTTGAATCAGAGCTATATACTTGAATTTCTGTAATAAAAATACATAAAGCAGAATAAAACATATTAATCGTAATTTTAACAAAGAATATTTCCGTTTTTAAAAAAAATTGTTTTGATACGAAACTGTATTTAAAAAAAGAATTCTCCTTAAAAGTGAAATGAAGGTAAAAATAAAAACCTAATGGGGAACTGTTTTTTAATATAAAAATAGTCAACAATAAAAAAAACTTGTACATGAACTGGCAATTTTTTTTTATTTTAAAAGTATTTTCTTTTTTTCGTAGTTATTGTAACTTTGAATAGCATAAGTCACTACAAAAAAAAAAAAAAAAAAAAAAAACCCATCACTTTTTATGAAAATTGAATTTTTTTTTATTTTGAGAAAATGTTAGAAGTTGGTATGAATATATGAGATAAACTCATTTTCAGAAAACATATACAGACATTGCTTTTAAAATATTTTTTAAAACCAATTTCTTCTGTTGTCAACATAAAAAGAATAAAGCGTGATCGAAATTTGCTTCAAAATGTCTGAAAAAGTTCACATTTCACTTTCATCGAAAAATGCATCAAAGTACACATATTTAATTTTTTCCCCAACATGCATCATGAAGAAATATGTCTGATTGCATCTGGAAATACGTCTGAAATATGTCTGATTGCATCTGGTTATACATTTGTACTCATTCCTAGAGCTTTTTCATTTTAGAGAATGGTTTGAAACTGCATCGTGTTACCAAATTAACTCACTTAGCACTTTTTATCAAGTTGAAATTGAAGAACGCCACAAATTTGATTCCGTCCAACTTTGCAAGCTGGCAACAGCTAACGTTTCTGAAGTGTGCAGACACAAGAGTAAGTCAACAAGCCAAATACATGTCAGGCAAAACCGTAATGATTTAAGAGCTAGATGTTGCACGAGTTCAAGTATAGAGTCTGTGGAGTTCCACTCTGAAACCGAAATAAAATCAAGAAATCTTTTCTTTTAATAAGAAACAGGACCTTGATAACTTTTTTATTTACTGGAAAAATTTTCAGTGGCGTATTGCATAGTCTACGGTGTAAGTTTTTTAATGCTTGTCATGCTATTAAAGACCAATTTTTTTTTTTTCATGTATAGTAGTGTTTGCATCACAACATTTTTTTCTTTTACTGAAATAAAAAATATTCAGTTGGTAGAATTATGATCAATAAGCTATTATCATGTTGCATTTTTTTTTTTTTATTATTGAAATTCAAGTATAAATCATTTAATCATTCGCCCTGCACAATAGAGTCAAAACTATAATCCTCTGATACAGAACTTTCAAGATCACCTTACCATGCATCTCTGATATTATCTTTAAAATGTTTCCACTATTATTCAATTTGAAGAAAATAACAGAAAGTAAATGCAAATGGTAAGTAACTCGCTGTTTTTTCTCCAATCTCTTATGTACTGAAAGACATCCATGTTTTGCGTACATTTATTTGTAAACAACTTAAAATCACGATAAAAGATTGTTACCAGACATAAGGTATCACGTGAATACATGTTTGCTTAGAATAATACAAGGTATCCCCAAATTCTCGTTTTAATGAAGAATTAAATAATTTTGACACAAGTTAACTCGTTCTGTTACGAGTACGAATGAAAATACGAGTATATTCGGGATAATCTTGTTTACTCATCATGATACTGAATTGTGTCTTTTTAAATTTTTCTGGAGCACTGATATATATATGTTAAATTTTTATAAATTTAAAATATTCTGAGTTAAAAAAATGTTATAAATTTAACAGATAACAATTTATTATTAAGTCTCTCAGCAATAAAAAGCAAAGAACTTATTGACAATGTTGAGTATTTTAAGTAGTAAAATAACTTTGATAGTATTGTAACATTATTATTATAAGACTATACCTTTCACTATCATAAAAAAAAAAATTGTAATTTCATACTGTCGTACAAAGAATGTTAGATGAATATATTACATTTGCAAAAAATAAAAAACTGGTATAATCTGAATGCGGGGAATTTTTCAGTTCCATATTTACTTTTACTGCTCAAATGGCTATATTTAGGAGCATTATTATTTTTTGTGTATATTTTTTTTTTTCTAATTTTCTTAACTACTTCCTGAATTTGTACGGATGCAATAGAACAAATAATGAAATAAAAAGTTTTGTTCACATCAGGAAATTTTATTTCTATAGAAATAAAAGTTGAGATTTATTGCGAGCTAAAAGTTTATATTGCTAACTTTGCTTAACAAATAAATTAAAATTGGCATTGGAAATTGATGCTATCTTAATAAACATATATTCCTTCAAGAAATTAAACTTCACTTCAATTTAATTTAATTTAATTACACTGTTAAAATTTAGTCTTCTTTAACTTCATTGTTTTTACTTAATCTCTTATGATACTTGCAATTATGCTTATTATATTAGGCGTTTAATACAAATGCTTATTTCAATTACATTGTTAGCAATATCAAGATTAGCATTTACTGTAATAATGACTTGTAACGTTGAACATTCATTGTCTGTATCAGGGATAAAAGATTTAAATTTTAATATCCTGCTTACATAATATCCTTCTGAAAATATCTTCATAAGCCAATTTATTTTACAGATGTCCTTCGTCATACACAGACATGTCATCTATGCATTCGGTAAGCATGTATTCTATGCATTCACTTTTTTATATATACAATTTTTCTAATGTATAAATAAAATATAGTGACAAAAATCCAATTTTACACATATCTCTCCGGCTTTATTTTAAAAAATTTCAATCTAAGAAAATTTTTTAGGTATGTAAAATTGTTACTTAAATTTTTCGATCTCAGATTATGCAGAAGTTGGAAATAAAAATAAAATAATGTAAAAAAAATGTAAAATGTAAAAAAATAATTCTCGCATTCAAAATTGCGTAATTACACTACATTCAAACTAAAATAATTTATATTTAAAAAATATTGTGTATTTGGGGTATAAAATAAAACATGAAAAACAGAAAATTATTAATGAATTTTTTTCAATTGAAATTATTACGGTAATAATAAATTTGTTGTACCTTTTAGTATACATTTTTTACACATTGTTTATTAGATATCAATAAATTTCTTTCATCAACCAAAATATTTACAATCGCTCACATATATATTTCTTATTGTCTCAAATATCTATCTATTCTCGACATGATCAATATTTAATCTTATCAAGCAATTTTTTAAAGTTAAAAGAAATTTATTTCTAAACTTATTGCCCGTTTTTCGAATTTCTTCTGCTCCCATTATCTCTTATTATCCGTGAATTTTATTTCCAATTTTTTCAATAAAAGTTTAAGGATACGTGAATAGTAAATAATACATAAATAAGCAATCAAACGATACAGGAAAAAAATGAATATTGTATTCGATCTAATCGTTCTGGACTGCATAATAATTTTTGACACTTCAGATGTGTTGCCATATAATTGCGTCTACCTTTATGTAACAACTTTTGCATAAAGATTTCCAATCATTTTGAGTTATATGGAAATTTTTTAATCTAAAAAGTTCTAAAGTTTTATAATAATTGTATTATTAATTTTTTTAATAATTGTATTATTAATTAAAAAAAGTTTTATAATTTGTATTATTAATTAATTAATCAATATCATGATTGAATACATAAAAAAAATTGAATACCATAAGTTGTAAAAATATACCATTGCGTTGATAATTAAGAAATACAAAACCATTTGTTAGTATAATTTCATATTAAATCACAACAAAAAACGGACAATAAGTTTAGAAATAAAAGATAACTTTAAAAAGTTATTTTTTTTTATAAGGTTAAATATTGAACATGTCTTCTATTTTCTTGTAAACAAAATGAAACACGTCATAAATTGTGAGTATGTTCAAGTAATTTTCCTACTAGAGTATGGGTAATAACGTCAGCTAATTCAATTTCATATGATGATGCATATAGAAAAAAATCTTACATATGTTACAAAAAAAAAAAAAAAAACATTTCTAAGACTTTCTATGGGAAAATGTCACTTTTTGACGAAGCCTTATATCCAGATGCTCCGACAACCCTTAATTTGACACAAAAACAATCTGGTATATGATACGATGGGAAAGAATCACGGATACAGCCACTCAAAGATGGATGATTTCTGGAGAAACATGCTTAATCCCATCATAGGGGCACCGTTTCATACATCGCCGAAGACTTACAAGAGTTCAGCGGGGAAAACATCAGAGAAGCCGCGAAGGGAAGCGATGAGACGGCGGCGTGTTTGAAGATTTTCCGTGCTAGCTACCTACCTGAATATGCCATTGTGGAATCATCTATCTTTAATTCGGATGTTGTTTTGAAAAAGAATACAAGTGTTTATTTTTTTAGTAAAGAAATACATAATGGCGATAATTGAATGATGAACTATACATGAATGATGAATGATTTTTTATTAAAAAAAATACGTAACTACATATGACTTGATGTGCGCTTTGAGATTTATGCTCGCGTTAATTGCTTAATCTCTCTTTATCCAAATGTTATGCAAATAAAAAAAAAATTGATGAGGAATGATAAAATACAATCAACAACGAAAAAAAAAATATATATAGGGGATGATGAATTTGTTTATCTAATAAACTTAAACCCTTTTTGATGAAATAGTAAATGCGTTTCTAAGAATTACGCATTAAAAATAATATTACATTAAAAATTACTCGCACTGATTCTGCTATCAGTTTCTGCCAATAAACAAGATTTTAAAACCTTCGTAATTGAAAACAGTACAATTCCATAAAAGTCTCAGAATTTATGTTTTAAAGAATTTATTTTTATTTTAACTGAGTTGGACTCCGTAATATAAGTTGTGTAAAAAAATTTCTTCTTTCACCTATGCCAACTTTCGCATAAGAATTTACTACGAATATAAAGTTGGTTGTTTATTTTTATGGATGTAATGGAGTATGTGTGAATATTTTTTATGTAAATTATTCACTAGCTAATGGAATTTTTTTAAAATCAATTACATTTTGATCTATTGAGTATTAGAAAATCTTGAAACAAATTTTTAAAAAATAAAAAAATTTTAACTTTGTTAATAAAATTAAAATTTTTATTAAATATGAAAGTATTTATAGCAACGCAATGTTTGAAATTGCTTAAAGTTACAAATGATAATATCATTGCTATGTCATACAATTATCAAAAAGAATTTCATTCTTTCTATTTATATTATTTCTTAAACAAAACTAACTAAATTAAAATATAATGTCTTGCTTATTGAAGTTACAGAGCCGAGTTATATCTGTTAGTTGATAATAAAAATGATTGTAATACTATGTTTGCAAAATTAACAACAATGATTTTGTCTAATAACAATTTCGCTTTTTATTACCTTTTTAATATAATTTTTTTTTTTATGCGTTGAGGAATCTTAAATTTAAGTAGAATTGATTTTTTTTCCCATAGCCGTACGGTTCGCCGATGCTAATTGTTAGGAAGGACGATAAAGGCAAACCCGAATCCAGATGGGAGGTAAGGAATCCTTCTTTAACCATAAAAGATTCATGGGATTCTTTATAATTTTCCTTTATTTATTTTTAATGTACTTTTTTTTTTACAGACATATCAAAGGGTGAAAGGCAATCGCACAACTAGACTCACATGTAAAGATATCTACAAGTTTTTTTTTTTCCAACTCAAATTTATATTGCATTTCATTTTATTTTCAACCTCTTTACTATTTACTTTACTTTACTTTTTCAATCTCTTTACTATTTACTTTATATTTTCAATGTAAATAGTAAAGAGATTGAAAAAAGTAAAGTAAAAAGTAAATAAAGAGATTGAAAAAGTAAAGTATATAGTAAAGAGATTGAATAAAGTAAAAGAGATTACTTTACTTTTCAATCCTTTACTATATACTACTTTTTACTTTTTCAAAGTATCTAATAAAGAGATTGAAAAGTAAAGTAATCTCTTTACTTTTTCAATCTCTTTACTATATACTTTACTTTTTCAATTTATTTACTCACTTTCAAATATGTGTATGATTCTTTTATTGGAACTTATTCTAATTAGAAAGAATTAATGTCTATTTAAAAAATAATTAATTGTAACCAACAATATAGATAAAGAACTCATCAAATGTCAACTAAAATAATGTAATACATTTTTTCGTAAAAATTGTAAGTTTATGTCAGAGCCGTCCACATCATTCCTCAGCAAATTTCTTCAACATATTGAAACTTTTATGTATAGTATTGATTATTTTTATTAACCTCTAATTATAAAAAAAAAATACGTATAAACTGATGACTTTTTATTTTATTTAATTTTTTAATTACGCTTAGATATTTTTAATTTCAGTGGTTAAAACTAATTGGGCTGTTCCACGTTTAAAAGAAATGTTTTCCAAACGAAATTAAAAATGAAATCAATATTTCGGATTTTGTACTGAATGAACATATTAAATTGTACACTCAAAAGAATTTATTAATGATTACTGTTCAATTAGTAATATTTTATTTGCTGACCGATGTTGTGTGTCAATATGAGCAATATATTTTTGTAAATATTTTCGGAATTCATAACGGTTAATGTGTGTGTTGGGTAAAACGAAGTAGCTAGTTGTTTCTAGGATCGAGTATTGTTTAATTTAAGGTTTTAAAGTATTGAGTAACGCCACACCGATACTGCCGTGTTTTTGTTTTTATTTCCTTCTTCTTCTTCTTCTTCTTCTTAAATGCAACTTTTGAATTTCTTTATTTTCAAAAGTGATTTTCAATAGAGTTTTTACCAAGTGTAGCCACAACAGTATTATTTGTACCTTTTAATACGATAGACTAGAGCATTGTTTTTTAATCTTAAATTGGGGGTCTAACGAATTAAAATGTTTGGACGTATTTATAGCCTTCAAAAATTCTCCTGTATATCACGACAAAATTTGTATACAACGAATGCGCAATATTATTTTTTTTAAATGTAAAGAATTAGTATAACTTACATATTTTTAATGAACACTCAACAGACACATGCATTAAAAAGAGATAATATTCATGATTTTTAATTATTTTGACTTTTTTTAAATCGCTGTGTATAGAAAATACATATTTTAATTGGTCAATGTTATTCAAATGATTTAACACATGAAAATGTTATTAATTGATAAGTCATTTTTAAATTAACTTTTAAGAAAAGAAAGGCTTAAAGGAATTTTAAATAAAAATAAACCATCATAAACCATTTCATTGCATAATTTTTCTCCGATTATTAATAATTAATTCGTGTACAAATAATTGATTGGTTTTCGTTTGACTGTCCATGCATGGAGCGAGTTGTCCAATGAGATTTAACGTTGCGTGTCTCTTTCAAGCAGCGCGATGTGTCATCAAGAGGAAGAAGTGGGACGATCCCAACGAGAGGACGCAGGAAGAAGCCATGCATCTCCTGCCGCCCCGGTCTCAGAAAGGTGAGATTCATTTCTTCTCTCATTCCATTTAAATTTTTTGATCTTCATTAAATGAACATGTATTGATCAACTATCCTTTCGTTTAGCGGGAACACCAAGAAATGGATGCCGAAACCTCCATAGACAGCAGGACGGCGGCCAATTTCAACTGGGCCGTCACGGCTCGGTTGCATGCAATTGCTAACTTACACAGATCACTTCCTGGTAAGATCCTATTAAAATATTTTTTTCTTTATTGAAATTATTCGCTGAGTTGTGATACTAAAAAATTAATTGAATAGTTGCTTTAATTAATTGAATAGTTAATATCTTTTAAATCCAGTTAGAAGCAAGGCGGCAAATATGTATATACTCCGATGCGATATAGGATGCTACATTCTAATCCACTGAGGGCAAATGTCGCAGTTATTGCTTATAGAAACAGTGAAAATCAATGGCGATTGTTGTAGTAGCGTCTCGCATCGAGTGTCAAGCTGCTCGGTGGAAATGTTTCGAGTTTTATTTCAATGATACGTAAATGTGGAACAGTTACTTACGGTCCATCTCTGAATATCCCATATAATATTCTCCCATTATCATGCGTCAGTGGAGTTTCGGGCATAGATAGTGGAATAGAAACAAATAGACATAGTGGAATACAAACAGGGGCGGAATATAATTAAATAGAGCTATAGAAAGAGAGATTATATATATAATATGTACATCTCTATATAGTCTGGTACATAGAAACACATATACAACTACAATACAACTATAACTATATAAACTATATACAACTAATTACAGTCCATGTTAGACCATGGTCGTTTGCCTACTGGCAGATTCCGAAACAGGAAAAGTTTTTTATGGGGTAGTGTTGTCAGCCCTACATCCAGCGCTCTTTAATCATATTAGACCGGGACCCATAGTATAAAGGAGATTTTGAACCTCTACAAATATCCCTAGCACAGTCGAGACTCGAATCGAAACCTGTAGTACCAAGCGCCAGAGCGTTAGTCATTCTGTCATCAGGCCCCAATTATATATAGCAGATTTCTTCAACCCATTAGTGCATTTTAATTTTATTTTATCTCAGATCTATAGCAGAAATGATTTATTTTATTTAAATTTTTTTATAGATAAATTAATAAAAATGGTCTGAGTTTTAAACTTTTCGAGGAAAATTCTCCAAGTACTTTTTGAAGTACAATTGATTTATAATAATAAAAAAAGAACTGATTTGGAAAAGCATTGAATTTTAAATTTTTTTCCGAAAAAAAAAAAATAATAACTATGTATGCTAATAATTTTTTTTTTCTTGCAGACTTTTCAACGAGAAAATTTGAAGTTCCTGAAGATGAAAATCAAGAACTGAACGTAGACGGAGATGACAGCGCTACATACGGACAACCTCAGTATCCTTTGCTTGACGCGTATTTTTAAAAATGCAGAAACATATTTACATGAGAATAAATACATTTATTCTTGTAAAAAAAAATTATAATTTTTTTTTTTAATTTTAAATTTGCCACTGTTCTACTACGAAATTTTCTTTAACTCCCTCATTAGTTACACAGAAGCTGACGTCATAACATGCTCTTCAGAAGACAATGCCGACAATAAGGGAGCAACTAAGAAGATTACAAGCAAAGTAAGCTAACGATATAATAATAACTATTATTACTTCGTAAAAAAGGGAAATTCAAAAATAAAACACGTTTTTAAGAATTTTTTTCTATCTTTTAATGAAATGTATTTAAGTATAATTAAATATAATTTCCTTTAAGCGTCTATATCGACTAATTTTTCTGCAGGCATTAATGCAAATGGCGAAATTTTCAGCAACTGCTCCATGCGTTGCTGAAATTACCCTATTATATGTTAAAAAAACGTAGCATTTGAGTTTATAATATTGAGCAATTTCAATAGAAAATATAAATGCAAAAATTTGCAAATGTTGCAATTCTCAAGGATTTTTCAGCAGTCGCTAATCGATTGCACTAATCGCTATTCAAATGCAATTGTTGCTAATTGCAATTCAAATGTCCCTTTATCCAATTCATTAAAATAGTTTCTTCCTTTTTTTTTTAAACATAGATTTGATCTTAAAAAGTAAAGTACTAATAACTGTTATTTCAGTGCCATATTTAAAATCATTGAAATATCCGATACTAGAATTGAGGCTGCTAGAATCAGTCATAAAAGATATGAGAAGGTATTAATGATTTACAACATAATTTTTAACTTATTTTACTTGTAATATAACACAAAAAAATCGATGAGCTAAATAAGTAAATAATAATAAATAAATTATAAATAATTAATAATAATAATGTACATAATTTGTATTTATTTAACTAAGCAAACAACTTGTAGAATTTTTCGGGTAATTTTTTTTTATATTGTATAATTATATTTATTTCCTCAATAAGTAAAAATTTGTAAGATATTTTTAAAACTTTCAAAAGCACTAAGGAGGGAAATTATTGTCGAAATTTTTGTACTTTGTTATTTTCAAATAAAAAATGTAATGGAAAAAAAAGGATTAAATTATTCGTATAGTACGGCAATTGTAAATTATAATTTTTTTATTTCATTAATGTATTTCATATTTATTAAATAAAATCAGTTTTTCATTTCAAATAAATGTAATTTTAATTATATTATGAATTTTAAATCCAAATTTATTTCATTTGCAGCGAATCTGGTTACCAAAAGACTATCCGATTCAAATCAATGGACAGTAAATGGAGGTAAAACAATTAATTATATAATGCAAATCGCCGCTTTAATATTTTTATTTATCTTGCAATGCATTTGAAATTATACTTCCAACGATAGTAAAATTTATCAAACGATACATTAATTTGTATGTAATTTAACACCGATTCTTCGGAGAAATATATTTATTGATGAAAACCGAATATGTACTGTTTCAAAAGCAGCTATTGAAAAAAATTCCCGCCAAACTCTTTTTGAGTTGAAATTTCAGAAAATGTGTGTTATGTGCTGTAAACTTTGTAAACACGAATTTAATCGTTAAAAACTGTTAGAACTGTTTGCATTTAATTAAAATTGTTAATTATTTTCGTTAATCGTAAATAAATAAAGCAAAAAATATATAGTCATTTGTTTAATCTATTCATAATGCGATCTGTAGAAAATTGCGTTTGTTTGCAGGTAACAATGCGGAGGGACAAGAAGTGACGAGCAATTGCGTGAGCAACAATGATACAAGGTAGGGTTGTTTTTTTTTTTTTATAATCATTATATAATACAGGGTTAACTGGCGATGAAGCATAAGCATAGAGGTTAATTTTTACTCCTACAGTTCTTTTTTTCATTAAAAATTTCATAAAATTCTCTAAGGATTCAATGTAGGAAGGAAAAATTAGGAAATTGTTCTAATTGTAGAACAACCTCTACATTGGCAGGAAGTTATTTTATGTCTATTCTAAAATTAAAAAAAAATTATTTTGAATTGAAAATTTTAAAAATGTGTATTTTTTAATTTAAATTTCAAAAATACATATTCTCAATTCTAAAATTTAAAAATATATAATTTTTTAATTCCAAATTTTTAAAATATATGGCCTTATAAATCTTTTTTATATTCTAAAAAAGTTAGGACTTTTTGAACTTCTTTTACTTCAGTAGGTTGAAGCCAGAATATTCCTCCGCATAAGTTTTAGAATTATTAAAAAAAAATAAAAAAGACACATCAAGAACTGGTTAACTTTTTAGCAACAACTGTTCTGAAACAGAAAATATTAGATTTGTCTGAAACTGGTGTTTTTAAAAAGAGAAGGAAAATAAATTTGTTTTTTTAAGTAAGATAGTTAGTTCATTGTTTAATATAATTTAATGTTTCATTTCACTGTTGTTCAAGAAAAAGATGAATTAAAGTGTTAGGACGAACTGAACTTTGCGTGTGCTGATGAAGTTGAATTCACGAGTTACGAATAAAGAGGAATGATTTTTTAATCTATTTCAGCAGCGAGTGCGTCTCCCCTTCAGAGAAGGCCTCCAAGCCAAACAAAGATGCGAACGGCGACAATCCCAAAGATCAAATGGAAGACGGAATCAAATGTCTCCATGATATGTATGGTGAGTAATACATTTGACAAAGATTTAAACCTTAACTAATTAACCTAAGTTGAACTCACTACTGATTTAAAAGCTGCAACACTTCGAAGTTCGTGCAGCATACCTAATTATTTGCTTATTCAATTCTTTAGTTGAAATGAATTGATGCTGCTTCTTATTATTGATTTTTTTTATATTTAAAATTTAGGTAAACAGCAGACGAATAAAGTCAGAAAATATCAATTGCGACTGATTAGTTTATTGAATGACTTGAAATTCGCACTTATAAATGTTGTTTCTTAAATGCTAGAAATATTACTTTTATGTTTTAACAAATCAATCTTCTACTTCTTAATAGGATCTAAGTCTAAATATTTCCCTCTTAAATTGAATCAATTTCTTAAATATGATCCAACAAGAAATTGAAAAAAGTCAACTATACTTCTGTGAGAATGATACCACAAAAACTATCTTCGACAAACTATAAAACGCTATTTATTATAAAATTAAAGCC
>BPLR01018222.1:0-49041 GCA_021605095.1 Caerostris extrusa | reverse complement strand
AACGATTGAGGAATGAATGACTAGTGAATCAATCAATCTACTTTCAGCCATTTACGATCCGCTTCCCCATCTCATTCACCGTCAAGGAATTAACGTCGCGATGCCGATGTGTCAAACGTTTAAGTGGTCAACTGGCGATTCTTTTAAAGGTTAGAATTGAGACTCGTGAGTTGGTCAACATTTCGACAAGTTACGCCGCATTTGTTAAAGGCTTTAGTACATTTAAAAAAATTTCTCCTTAGATTTATTGATTTTTATTACTTTTGTAAATATATTAATCTTGTTTTCAATAAAACCAAATAAGCTCTTAGACAAGATTACTAAGATCCACAGAATTCTTTGTTTCCTTGCACTAATAAATATGCTACTTGTTGTTTTTAAAAGTTTAAATTTTCAGGAGCATCATTAGAAAGTTGACCTTGTGTTGGCTGGGTTTGTCTTCTTTGCTTTTACAACTCAGAAATCAAAGATTTATCCATTCCCGAGTTGACAACCAATAGCACGAGGAGCCACGTTACGACAACTTCAGATCACTTGTAAAAATCATAGCATTTCCCCAGATGGATGTGTCCACAAGAACATATTGCATTCACCTCTAAAATAAATGCTTTACATAATTAAGCATATAATTAATTGAATAAATATGAAACTACACACTGAAATATTGATATCAAAAAACATTAAATAAAATAAAGTAAATCATGAATAGAGGCCGATTAGGATTGGTATCAAAAATGTTTTTCTGCTCCAAAGGCACGCCAATTTCGGATGCGATTATATAATTGAAAAGAAGTGCAACCCCTACCGACAGCTCCGATTTCGCAAAAGCAGAATAAAATATTCTTAAAATTTTCAGCAATTTTCTTTTTATTTTTAAAAATTCCTGAAAACCGTAAGAGTCCAATGGAAAGAAAAATTGATTAAAATGTATGTGAGATCAGGTTGGATTGTATAACACTCAAGGAATAATGTTCTTTTCTAATACTTCCAATGCAGGTTTCTACCACAAAAATTCTTCCAAGCAAATTACATGCATTCAATCTCATCAGCTATATCAACGATGGAATGACTACGGATTAGACATGCATCAATTCTTATAATGTAACTCAGAAACTCATTTTTGATTTTGCCGAACATGAATTTTGACCGAATGGATCTCTTTACATTACTACTATACCATTAAATTTATCTCTGCATCTCATATATCAACAGATTTATTTTTCGTAACGTTAGAATCATATCATTTTTCACCAATTGGACACGCGACATTCTTGTAATCCAGAAACTTCAAACGACGTACTTCATTCAATAATTTTCAACTTATCCTGACATTCCAAATCTGCTGTGGCGCTCACTTGAATTTAAAAAAAAATGATTGGAATTTGTTTTCAGAAATCAAGAATTCTTCAATACCAGACAACGTTAAACGAAAAACAGGTCAGTACAAGGTTTTGAAAGCATTGCTGCCGCATGTACTGGCAACAAGTGAAACGAGTGAAATGAATGAAACATTAAAATTAACGTTTTCTAATTCTTCAGAACATTTCCAGTAATTGAAACCAAACCCTTGTAATTAATCAATGGCCAATCAGCCATTGGAGATACCTTGGTTACTCACATTTGACCTGCGCCCACTTGGCGTTCAATTCTCAAATCAAAACAGTCCATTTTTGCGATTTTACCAATAAAGATATTATATTACAAATTATGGATCCCAGGTAAATAAGAACATAATCTACCCTGCAGAATTACTTGTGACATTTTTTATGATCGTTAATAAGCAATGTGAAAAATTACAATTTTTATTTAATTAAAAAGCTAAAAAATGATTACAACAACGATTTTTGGTGTGTCATTAAATAAAATAATATAACAAATTAAGTAGGAAAAAAAATTGTATCCCTCATCGTTTCATTTATATTACGACCTGCAAATTAAAAATCTAAAATAATTTTGCGATTTTTATTTTTTATGAATTTGGGGCCTGATGGCCAAATGACTAGCGCTCCAGCCCTCGATGCTAAGCAGGTTTCGGGTTTGAGCCCCAGCGGTGCCATGGATGTTTATAGTGGTTCGGAACTAAATTAAACAGTAGTTCCATCGTCCAACCATGCACTGTAGTGCTAGGGAGTTAGTTAGTTTGTTTGTCAATAATGGTTTTGAAGCGAAATTTAGTAGAAAAGCAACTAACTAGAAATTTTCTGAGAATTTTGGCCAAGCACCAGTGAAAAATAATGTATTGAGAAAAAATGTATTAAAATAAAAATAACAAAACTGACGAAGTTGTAATCGGTTAATCCACACCGCAGAAAATGTATCAATCGATCGTTCGTTATTCTAAATTTATATCAATTTACCATCTTTATTTTAAGAAAATTACCAAAAAGCCTCTTACTTGCTTCGTGAAACTTTTTTAACATTGTGGTTCTTATGCCTGAATATAAGTTATGGGGCATATCTCTTTCGTCTGCCTTCCGTACGAACCAAGGTATGTGTTGAAAAATAACGACATGCTTATATTTTCCAGACTTTGCTTCTTTCAATTGCTTGTCCAGCCACTTTTCATGTTTTTTGGCTAAATCTTTAACCTGGAAAAAAATCAATACAAAATCAGTTTTTTAAATAGATTTTTTTAAGATAAGAATACTTCATATTCATAGATAATTTTAAAATAAACTCCAGTAATTCCTTTTAACTTATTGAGTTCGAAAATGCAAACATTAAATGTTTTTTCATAACTATTATTTTTAGTTAATTATAACTATATTATTATATTATTATTATTATTATAGCCATTATTTAATTAGTTCTGTAAATGTTTCTGTTTTGTAAAACTGTACTACATTTTCAAAATTTACTATAAAGAACAAGATTGCAGTTTTTGCTGGTATCAAAACCGGGTTAAAGTGAAAGAATGTGGAGGTCTTAACCTTCTCTAGATTGGAATGTAAATTTTATACCCTCAAAAGCATACCACTAAAGATTCACTCGCGAAGTAATACAGATAAAGTAAAAAAAAAAAAAAAAGTTTTTAAATCTTGGCTGTTAAAGGGTACAAATAATTTTTTTTTTTTTTTTTTTAAATCCCGGCCATGATTTTTCAACTTCTTTTTTCTTCTTCATTGACGCAACAGCCAATGTTCACAAAAAATAAATGGACTGAATCTCTGCCAGTATTGAGTCTGACAAAATGAACGATATCAGAAATAAGATGTTTTAGTCAGCATCAGAGAGGAGGAAGCAACAGGCATCGCAATTAATAAATGCAAAAAAACATTGAAGAAATTGCATTTTCATTCTTATTGTGTTTGTGCACTTCAAGAATCAGCTTTTAGTCATTGTCCTACTGTCAGTGGCTAAGGTCATTTGTTGACATTAGTAAAAATAGAAACACTTGATTCCTTGTTTTTACAAATAAAGCCTGATTTCATCGTAGCCGATTCCGTCAACAGACAAAATACAAGAACATGGAGCACGGAAAATGTGTTTCATGTGAATCATCTACACTCGTTAATAATTGAAATCTACTGATCTATGTCCACATTCCAACAGTGAACTCAAAAGCAAACTTTGAATAAGAAATTTTAAAAAATAAGCACTCATACATTGAAAAAAAGTGGCTTAACTTTGAATTAACACATTTGTGCATGTGATTCCGAATGGAAGGATCCTATTTTGTTGAAATTCAAAATCTTGACACTTTTGATTCTCAGAATAATCTTTCAATTGATTTCATGTTTGTGGCTTGATTCATTTAAAATAGTTTTGTAATAAAAATATCTTTGTAGGGCTTGCGCGACTTTTCCATCAACTTGTACCAGTATAGTTTTCTATTGTAAAACCCCCTGTCTCACATGTTAAAACAAATCAAAAAGAAAATTAATTATTACTCAAATGACTCACCATTTTAGGATCTTTAAAATACTGAGAATTCAAAACGATGAACATGACACCTCCGCAGTAGAAACTAAAATAATCATCACCATATTTCTCACGATAATTCTGAATAGTAGATGGAATCGGTTCATCGTTTACTTCATGATTTCCGCAAACACATACTAGTGGTATGTCTTCGTCGAGCTCTTTAAATACTTTGATAAAATCTTTCTCTTGTGCAATACGGTGTCTGTAACCTAGAAAATGTCGATATATGTAGTTTAAAAGGAGAATTTACAACACATGTACAATCGACCCGCGCCAAACCGCCAATCTAATATTTCATATTTTTAAGATAGCAATTTAAAGGCCTTATCGGAAGGGCTTGTTTCGATACCTTTAACGTGAAACAAACTGCTGCTACCACTCAAATAACAAGTTCATCACAGTGTACTCATCCAACTTTTATCCTCCGTGGCTTAATTGTATGAAGCATTCTATTGTCCATTTCAGAAGAACTAATGAGTATATGATGATTTGTAGTTACATGACTTTTCTCCAGCGTTAAACACGTTCGCTGGATCGTCATTGCTATGTGAGTGGCAAGGTCGGTTTGCTCCATGTTGAAAGTAACGAAAATAAGCCTTTCTTTTTGTTATAAAAATCTTTTATGGCGAAGCGTGAGGATTATTAGGAGATGATGAACAAAATTGATAAAATCGAATCAATAAACAGTCATAAAAAACTTCATTAATTTATAAACAGATATAATTAATCTAGTCACGAAAACTTCTCATTCAATGCATAGTCATATTTTAACAGGTAATTCAATTTACTTAAAACTGGAGATAAATAAAAGCCTATAAGAATATAAGTTAAAACTGGACATAAATATAATCCTAACTTAATAAAAGACAAAATACGTACTATTCTTTCAAATATATTTTATTGACTGCGTTTGGTGAATTTATAATGAATCAATGAGCATGGAAAATTTTGTATTGATAATATTTTAAAAATTAGTGATAATTATTTCTTAAATATGTTTGGATTGATTAAAAATATTATCCTAAAAATACCTTTTCCTTCTAAAAAGGGAGATAAGAAAATTTAATTCAAATAATAGAATAATAATAGGCCAATCTGGCACTGTCAAATGGATAACACGTTTGAAGAGAATTAAATTCCAGTCAGTAAACCAAAAAGTCATCATGTTTACGAGGGGGATAAAAAAACATGATAAAGTTGTAATCGGAAGTCCTGCATGTGGGGCTTGAGAGATGCAATTCTGAAGATGCTGTAAATTGCGGTGGTACGAACACCAACTGTTGCAAAGAAGTCAACAGGCTCCTTAGAATTCTAGACAGATGCAAAGTAGTTTAAATATCCCAATATCGGAAAAAAGGATTGAATAATTTATATGATCATTTCGATTAAAAAGCTAAAACATTCTTGTTCCAGGTGGTGCCATGGATGTTTGTAATGGTTCGGAATCCACTTTAAATCGTAAGTCCCCGGTCTATTAAGACTATTAGGCGTAGAGCTGACAAGCCGACTTCGTAAAAAGAAGTCTGTCTCCTGTCTCGAAATTTGTCAGCAGGCAGACAGCCTTGGCCCACTATGGGGTTGTTGCGTCAGTGAAGAAGAAGAAGAAAACAATCAGATGGACAGCGCGTGTTAGGTTTACTAAGTAAGTGACATGGTTCGGAACCCGGCAATAAACCGAATCGAAAGCCCCGTATCTTAGTTGGTGACGAACACAATACATCCGTAGGCTGGAAAGCTCTTCTTCTGTGCTCAAGCGAAAGAGAGTGCAACCATTCTTGTACCCACCATCTAGAGTACCTACCATTCTTGGAAGTACTCTTTTACAATTAGTGGTGACCCAATGCTGGTGCAAAATAGCAATCTCCTTTTACATCCTGTACATTACTCTCCTTTACATTCATCCTCCATTTTACATTACTGTTGGTAACGTTGAATTTTTTTGCTACAGTTCGCCTTTCCAGGCCAGAATGGCTCAATTCAAAGTGTCTGACATTTGAAAACAACAATAACAAATTCATTTGAAAGATTCAATATTTTACTGAAAATATTGTCAAAAGCAAATTCACTTTTATGTAAGCCGTTTTTAAGAATGTAAATCGAAAACAAAATTTTTTTTAACAGAGTTTCAGTACGTAATCTGAAAATGAAATGGTTTGAAACTAATGTAAATGAATTAGAAACAAGCAAAATCAACATACCTTTGAAAATCGAGTTAAGTCACCGCAAACCACGAAGAATTTGGGTTTCGGTTTCATATTGTTGATGAGTTGAATAGCTTTGCTTGTCAATCTCATTTCTTCGTCCCACGCATTCTTAGAAGAATCATAAAAATGAATCATCCCGAACTGTGGATCAGCACCTTGAATGAAGTAGAAGGCTCCTTCCATTTCTGCCATTTTCTGTTGCAAAACAAAATGAAAAGTTAAAAATGAAATTTACTCACACATTTAATTTGTCAAATATCATTAAAAAAAGTTTTAGACTATTTTGCTCAAACTATTAGTCGCATTATTTTTTTAAATGATTATAAAAATAATTCATTCTAATTTATATATAAATTTTTACATTTTATTTATTATAATGTTATAGAATTCTTTAATTGGTTTAGTTTAGATTGTCGCTCTACGGTCATTTCGTGCACGCTTTAGCTAATTATACCGGGGTCTATAGTTTAACGTGGATTCCAAACCATTAACAAACATCCATACCACCGCCAGGATAGAATTCTTGAAGATTGTGATCCTCTTATAGCATATTTCCTTTCATAGGCTAGCTGATGGTATATGTTGCTTAACATAAACACGTGAGAAACTATAGTTTTAATTTACTGACAGAACTTATCCTCTATTGAGTAAGAATAGACAATTTTCTAGTAATAAATAAATATGGATGTTAAGACATTTTAAGAGCTAATATAATATTAAATGTTTCCAAACAGCGAATGTCATGAATTTCCAAGTAAGTTAGTGATACAAAACACATGGCCTGTCTTTTCTAAAAATAGCTCGTGTATATTAAGAAAAGTCCTTCACTATTCGTGGGAGTTATTCCATGGAAAGAAATCAATCAGTATCAAGTGAATAACATATTGTATAATATATTTTTAATATTGTTCGATATATTTTACTGATATAATTTTTCTTGGAACTCATTGGTCCCTAAATGACTTCATCACTTGTATTTGTAGGTATAAAAATTAACAGTACATGATCAATTGCTTAAAATTTATAAGTTTGTCAGATAAAAATTTTAAAACAAGCAGTAATTAAAATCAAAAAAGGAAATTTATGATAAATTAGGAAAAAAAGAAGGAAACCTTAAGAAATTAAAATAAAATCTTGTGATTACCTTTAATGTTACGCTGAAGAATATGAAAATAAATTTCCTAGATTGCGGTGTTTTAGGTGTTTGTTGAGATTAATGAAAAATTTACTAGAGATATATTTGATGTTGTGTTGGGACGAATCCTCAGTGTCCGGCAGCTTCTATTGTGATGCAGCACTCGTACGCAGAGGTCTTACTTGGCTCCGAAATTGCTAAAGGAGGGCAGTGACTTAAGGGAGGACTTTTAGGGGGAACTACTCCGTACTCATATCGTATGAGAAAACCCGTAAAATTCCCACCAGGTGTCTGACTCACGAGGTAGGATGCTGAACATCCCAAACGCCACCGAGTCTATAGCAAAGCTGGCAGTGGATTGAACCTCAGCCCTAATGCTCACCAGCGGCTCACGTTATTACTGAACCACGAGTCGGGCAATATATTTGATAAAATATTTGAGTGCAGGAAGGCTTATAGCTTTTTAATTTTTAAAAAAAGGTTTTTAATTTAAAAAAAAAGAATAAATAAAAATGGGAAAATGATGAAAATAGTAGGGAAGATTACAACTAAGAAAATTAAGCATTTATAATTTTTTACCTACAAATTTTAACGAGCAATTTAAAACCTTAAAAAAGTAATCAAAAAAATAAATAGCTATTTATATTTTAAGAGTTTATCAATGGAACAATACAACTGAATGACAGCTTTCACTAATTGTTTAACTTTCCGGTATACTTTAGGGCAAAAATTGTTAAGAAATTTTTTTCTAATTTCTTAAAACAGGGAAATATTTTGTCTTCCCTATCGGAAACTTTTAAAAACCAAAATGAAAAGTCTTTTGGCTAAAACGGAAGAGGAATAACGTAAAATTAACAAGAAAATAAAATAAAACGTAAAATAGTAAAACGAAAATTTTTATATTAAGTAAAGATCAGAATTCGTTAGAATATGAAAATCTTTATTAATTATTATTATTTTTTTTTAAAGATATTGAGCTTAATACCACATTTTAAAGGTTTTTATTATAAAACTACCTTCCGGATAGCACATTTTTCAATTCCTTCTATTAGCTCACACTCTCCCTATATATATCTTGTTCAAATTTTTCAATCGTTCATAAAATACTTTTGTCATCCACTCAAGTTCAGATACATTTTTTTTTAATTTAGGTTTTTAGATTTAAGTTGTATATATCTACCAATAGATGACGCCAGATAAACTTTAAAAAAATGAATGAAAATTATTTATAAAAAGGACTTTCTGCAATCTAGTGGGAAAAAAAGTAGGAATTGACTTTAAAAAAAAAATTTTTTTTTTTATATTACTTGTTCATCGTCATTTTTAATATTATTCACTAAAACGCTTAAAGACCTAAAACTGCCAGTGCGGTAAGCGATGACCATAGGAAGAATAAATCAACCCAATTAAATCAATCAATAAATAAAAATAATAAATAAATAATTTAAAACAATCCAGATAATAAATAAATTAATTAATAAATAAATCCAATTAAATCGATAAATAAAAAATAATAAACAAATAATTTAAGAAATCAATCCAATTAAAAAGTTTGAAAATATATGTCAATGACTTGTCCTAATCATTTGGCGTTTTGGTTCAATATACCTAGCTATCTGACCTTGAGTTATCAAATATCGTTTTTAGAAATACTTTTAAAAATACATTAATGTGTGTTACTTTTAAAACATGGGTTATCCAAGGTCTAACAAAATACAGATTGGAGTTGGTCAGTTTTAATTAACATAAAAATATAAATGCTCTCTAAAAATTAGTAATGAAGGATATAATTAAATTTTATGAAATTCCAAACTCAAAATAGAGATAATTTTTTTTTAGAATTCTTCCATGAAGCTAAAATGCGTTAGAAATATAAATATTTTCAAAAAAATTAATAAATACTAAATATTTGTTTATATTCCATTGCATGCCAAAATAAACATGAGACTTACCTTTTTCAAAACCAGGATAGGTTCCGTCTAGAGCTTTCTGTCGACAAACTGTCTGTCGTCATGGCTGTGATGAGAAATCAGAATATTAGCATAATCAGAAAAAAACATTTTTTTTTTTTTAAATTATAAAACTGGAATATTATAAATTTTACAGCAGCGAATTTTAAACAAATTATTCGTTTAATTCAGATTTTATTATTTTTTTTACTTTTTATCATTTTTTAAATTAAATTAAGTAAAATTAATTTTTTAAATTAAGTTGCCACATTTAACAGGAAGAAAAATTGATTGAAAATTTCTAACATTCACTTTGATATTTTTTTTTTTTATGTTTAAAAGGTACTAAATAACGTTATCTTTGAATTACAATTAAGCAAAATAATAAATAATAAACAATAAGAAATGCATAAATATAAAATAATAGTAATAATAATAATAAACAATAAGAAATACATAAATATAAAATAATAATAAATAAATAAATAATAATAAATATGGCATAGTTATAAAAGTTCCTAATTTAAAATTCATATTCATAATTTGTTTTGCGATTAGAAATATCTGCTTGATAAACAAAAATAGAAAGACAAATAATGCAATTTGTACATAGTAAACAAAGAATCATAATAGTTTTTACTGAAATAGAATATTTACATACTTACTCCAGAAATAAATCCTAGCTTTACTTAACAGAGAATCAAAAACTATGGGATGTTCTCTTCCCTACGCTAGGGAATTTCCCCTTCTTTTCTGCTTCTGCTTTTGTGATATATTTTCTCGCCAATCTTACCACGGAAGAGACATTCTCCCTACCGGTAAGGTTGCGCAACATGTCGACACTCTCTGACGTCATCTGTGACGTAATCGACTTTGTATTGATTACCGGGAGCTTTCATTCTGTTACGTACTGACAACCTTTATTCATTTTATCTGAGAGGTGATATGTAACGAACAACACGAAACTGAAATCGATTATTTTCAGAATTGCTAATTTATCGCCAAATAAATGTAATCTGTATTGATAAGCTTCAAATAAGATTCGTTATATTTTTCTTTTTTAGGAAAATTACAACTTTCACATTCACTTTCTGCTGAAAGATTTTTTATATTCTTATGTTACGAACAGTACATCACCCCTCGTTATATTTATCAGGTTTTATTTGGGCAAAAAGTGCTCAACTCATGCCTCAATGGTAATGTGCGCCACTGGTGAGCATTAGGGCTGAGGTTCAATCCGCTGATGTTGTAGACACTGTTTCAAAAAACGAGGAGACTCCAAGGCGCCTGTGATTGTTCAGCCTCTTTACCTCTTTAGTCGGCTTAACTGGTGGAAGTTTTCCAGGTTTTCTCTCATACGATACGCAAATGCCGGGTAATTCCCCGACCCTAAAATTCCTCCTGGAAGACACTACCCTCTTTCTTCAGAAACTAGAAGCCTTCTATCTACAGGTGTTCCATCAGAACAGATGCTGCCCGCTTTCCCTCAGTCAGTGAGTAGACTATTCATGGGGTGTACGTCCCGCGCTGCCGTACAATGAGAATTAGTCACAACAACAGGGAAAAAGTTCTCGAATAGACCCGAAAGGTTTTTGTTTTTTAATTTTAATGTAAATAGCAGTCAATGTACAGTAATTAAAAGTATTCCTTTGTTTATAATTTCGCTATTTTGAACTGGTACTTCTTACTTTAAAATCTCAATTTATGATTCAAGTATATAATTACCACTGTTAAAAATTTAATACCATTAAAATTAGAACGTAGAAAAAAAATCATGGATTATATCGTGCTTCTCCTTTATCTTAAAAATGAAAGTAACAAGAGGTTAGTATATATATATATATATAAACATAATATATATATACGTGTGTGTGTGTGTGTGTAGGATTTGTTTATGTGCTAATCAGCAAGCGGTGACGCATCACGGGCTATGTGTCTTTGTGTCACAAAACGAGGAGACTCGGTGGCGTTTGTGATGTTCAGTATCGGATTACCTAGTGGGAGTTTTCCCGGTTTTCTCTCATACGATACGCAAATGCCGGGTAGTTCCCCTAAAAAGTCTTCCCGGTAGGCACTGCCCTCCTTCTTTAGTGACACAAGTGACTTCTTTAGTGACTTGCTCCCTTAGGTAGAAAGCTGACTTGCCTAAGTCAGCTTTCTACCTAAGGGAGCTCCATCACAATAGAGCTGCCCCTCCTTTCCTACTTTCCCATGATTATATTACTCATGGAATGTCCGTCCAGCGCTGCCTGACAGTGAGCATTAGACACAGCAACAACAACGGGCTGTTTTGTAATTCCGCATTATTTCTGATGTTATTTGTTATCGCAGACAGTTTTTACGTTTGTAAAAATGCTTAAAATAATTTTAAATCCTACAATTCAGGTGTTATATATTATTTCCAAAATGAATCAAAATTCATTTCAGTTAAATTTTATTTTATTCAATTTCATTTCTACATAAACTGAATAAAATAAATATAAAAACAAACTTGTAGAGAAATTTCGTTAATTTTCATTTCTTATGAGTATAAATATTACGTGATAAACTACTGAATGCATGTCTAATATACATTCTGTATAAAAGCAAAAACAATTTAATATAAAAACTAATATGCTATTTGAATGGAATTTAAAAAAAGAAGGATTCAACATAGGGTGGTATCTCAGTAAAATGATGTGTTTTGCAATTGAAGTAGAAATTCAGTTCGAAACATCAAAACTCATGTCTCTATGCAGGGGATGGGCACGGTGAAAATGTAGACGGCAAAACGTAACTTCCCTAGAAGTTGATGTGGGAGGATTTTCGTCCTGAATTATAATGACATGTGTCATGAAGCAACTTGGACAACGCTGAATTCATTACAAATCTGCCGTTATAGTAGCCATTAGAGCATTTACATAAAATACAAGACATTTAATCAGACCAACAAATTGTCTGTTAGCAGTTAATTGAAGAAAATTTAAAAACATTTGTCCGTTTTAAGAGAGATTTAATACCAAATGCTGACAACATACCTGCAATCCAAAAAAACTCGATAAAGAAAACTTCAAGAATGCATTTTGGTGGTTTTAAATTAAGACAGTAATGTGTTACAACTCCAAATAAAATTTTGAGGTGTTCTTTAAAGGATTATGAAGCCACTAAAATGTAATAAAAAAGAAAGATTGCACGAAAAGATTACAAGTAAATTCATTTATAAATTGTTAGAATGTGACTGTTTTTTTTTTTTTTACAGAGCCTTCATTACATTCTAGTGTTGTTAGATAATCTGAAGGGGAGTAATGATTGCACTTTTGTGACTATCTTATTCAATTCCTACTATTAGTTCCCACTCTCCTATATATATCTTGTTCAAATTTTCAATCGCTAATAAAATGTTTTTTATTCATCCACTCAAGTTCAAATACATTTTTTTTGAACTTGTAGTGGATGACACACTGGATGTTAATACAGTTTTTCAAATATTAATTCATTAATTAAATTTAATTAATTAATTTTAGTTTTTTTTAGATTTAAGTTACATGTATCTACCAATAGATGGCGCCAGATGAATTTTTAAAAATGAATGAAAATTATTTATAAAGGACTTTTCTGCAATAGGGTGAAAAAAATTAGGAATTGACTTTAATAAAAAGAATTTTATAGTGCTTGTTTATATATAGGAATGAGATAGTAGGTTTTAAATCAGATCTAAGTTATAATAAACATTAATTCTATAAAGGTTAGAAATAAAATCTAAGGTATTGAGAGTTCCATAATTAATTTTGAAACTTGGTAGTCGCCTGAATATCATTAATCAATTCTGTTGAGGTACAATATGTGCAATGACTTTTAGAAGGCTGTATGTAATCGAAATCAATCATGTTTTGATTATTTAATAGACTTCTTGCCCACAACGAGTGAACTTTTTACCGTTTTCTTTCCTCCTTTTTCTTATTGTAACTTTAATAAACATCACGTCAAATGAAAACATAATTTTTATCGAAATTTAAAAAAAAAGCAACTGTTATAGTATAGCAAAATATAGGAATATTCCGATAAATATTAAAACACAAGTGTCATTCACTATAAGTTCAAAAAAAAAATTGTATTTGAACTTGAGTGGAGAAATAAAAAAGTATTTTATGAACGATTGAAAATTTGAACAAGATATATATAAAGAGAGTGCGAGCTAATAGGAGGAATTGAATAAAATAAAATAAATACAACTTGGTGGTCTAAGTTGTATGAACAGGATAGCTCTTTTTACTTATCCAGAAAGGTTATCCAAAAGGTATCAAGAAAGGATTAAAAAAAAAAAAATTCTTCAAAAATTCTTTTTCAAATTCTCATCTGCTCAGAGAAAGTAGCATCAACTTATAAAGTATTTCACCATACACTTATTTCTTGCCAATTCCGTGAAATCCAGAGAAACGCCATCGGATGCATTTTGTTGTGATCCAACATTGATGCACTTTCACTTTCGCGTATTCCAAGAAACGCCATATAGTGCATTTGGTTTTGACCCAATAAATCAAAAGTATTGCTTTCATACAGTTCTTGATGAATAAAATCTTCGTACTTCCATTTACAGAATTATTAAACATTTAAAAATTTAAAATTTTTCTTCCAAAAGGAATTTACATTAAAGATATAAAAGGGTTAATTAAGAGTGAGCTTCTTGCTCAGGAGAAATTTAAAATTAATAAACTATACAAATTTAAATTAATAAATTAAAAAAATCTAAAGTTAATATGTATATGAATAAAAAAATTAATATAGAAATTAATTTAATTTGGAAATAAAAATTGATCTTTTCTCATTGTATAGAATCTAATTGTAGGAATGGGTTAAACGAAGTAGTAGGAAAGAATCTCGTGGGCTTTTGACCCAACATTGGTATACAAAACCTTCATTTCATTCCCAGTTATTATATATGAAAATAATTTATATTATTTTTGAAAATGCCCATGCAGTGCGTTTCCTTTTATTTTATGATCAGCTGTTATTATGGATTTGCAGGGAGAAATTTTTATTATATTATTTGATCAATAGTATTTCAATACTTTTGTGAGTGACTGTATGAAATGTTTGATAGAATTGATGTATAACCATTATAATAATATTAGGGTGTCTTTCTTTTTTTTAAAAAATTATCATGAACGGAAAATTTTTGGTATTTATTTTTTTTTAATTAAATATAAAAAAATATAAAAATAAATTTCGTTTTATATTTTGGTAAAATTATCTTAGCATTTCAATACTTTTGGAAATAACTATTACTATCAAGGTATTATTATTTATACTTGGTCATTATTTCTTTTAAAATATTTGTTTACTCCATGTAGGTCCAGGTTAGAATAGACCCACTGTAGCCATGCATATCGTAAAAAGCGATTAAAAGGGGTACCCAGTGCCCGGGGTATAACAGAGTGGGGCAAAGTCAGACAGCTCAAATAGGGTACCCCATATCTTTGTGCCGCAAGGTCAAGGACAAAAGTTTACCCTTTATCGTGACTTGTTCTTTTTTAAAACACGGCTTATTGGACTTGATATAGATATTGCTGTCCACCAAATGTGACAAGAAACAACAAACATTTGTTTTAAAGCAAAGTATTGCGAGTTATCATAGCATTCCAATACTTTTGAAATGATTACATGAAAAGATTGAATGGGACTTGCCGTTATAGTTATAAAGTTGTTTTATTTTAAAACCATGAGTTGCCATGCTTTAAAAATGAATAGAAATCATTGCTTGCAAAATGAGTAAATAAAAAAAATGGTTCAAAATATTACATTCCTGAATCATTTTTACTTCCATCATTAAATAAGGAAATTAAATTTTGTTACGAAGATAAAAAATTATTTGACAAGTTAGAAGAAAGATTCTATAAATTCCAAAGATTCTATTGATCAAGAAATTTATTTAGAAAAATAAAGTTATTTCATTAAAAAATTATGAAAACAAATATTTAATAAAATTAAAAGTGCTGAGAATATTAGTTCCCTAAAATTGCTTCAATTTAAATGTAAAACGTCCTAAAATAAGCCGCTGAAAAATAATGAAGTGGTTGTACTTTTGAATGGGATACGAAATTGACTGTCAATATCAAGCATGAGGATAACAACACAGAACACAGGAGTTACCCTTTGCTTCTCTCGGTTAAAACTAATCGGCTCCTATCAAATGTGAATTTCAAAAATGAACCTTTTAAATACAGAAATTATAGAAACTAAATCATCATATTCTTATGATCTACATTTGTCATCGTATTATTTGGTAAGTAGATAGATAAATTCTTTGGATTTCTTACTCTAGAGCAGGGGTGGCCAAATCAAATGATCTTGGGGGCCATTTTGGAAATGCATGCATATGCTCTAAACATACCAACAGTCTCAAAAATGAACTCAAACAAACACAGTAAACTGCAACACAAAAAAAAATTGTAATATTTTATTCATGAAATTCTTTTTGTGCATGTACTCAAAAACTCATTGCACAAGCTCTGGTCACGAAACTGAAATAGTTCACATCAGTTTAATTTAGTTTAAAAACACAATATATATTGTAATTGGTAGGGCGCATCCTCTTGTGCACCAACAATTTAATAAAAATAAATTTAAATATTGACATATATCCCTAAATGTAAACTTGGTTTGTCTGTGCTTGCAGCTATATCTTAGAACCGAACCTTTGAAGTTCCAAATCGAAACCGTCTTCATGAATATATATATATATATATATATATATATATATATATATTTTTCTTCATTTAAAGTTGAAGATAAACACACTAATCATTTTAATGAAACACGATTATAGTCAGAGACAGCCTACTCGCCAATATACAAATAAATCAATTAGATCAATTAATCAAAATTTAGAAAATTTGATAATGTTAAAGTGAAAAAAAAATGGTACAATGAGCTAAAAGTTTTACTCAAATGAAGTACGAAATAAAAAACATTAAAACACGTTTTATATCTCGATTACTTGGTCTATCAACACTCATTATAAGAATTGATTCTCAGAAAGGAAAATTTAAAAGTCGCCAACTGAATACTGTTGGCTTAAAATTACAGGTATTGGTTATGCGCATTGTCTCGTGATGGCTGTGAAGTTAGACATGCGCAGTTATTGGACTAGTCCAATATCAGTAGAACAGTCACGATATGCGGGAAACTCGAATTTATTTCTCAATTCTTCAACAAAAAAGTGAGGTAATTTTGACATAAAATTATTTTGGGAATATTTTTCTTTGATAAGACATATAAATATATTTATAAACAATTATTTTTTTCTTTTATAGGGAAAAGCACTTTTCTAAATTTTATTGATGATTACTGTAATAGTAACGAAATAAATTATCTTAGTACTAATATTTAATTGTTATAAATTTAATAGCAACTTTTTGTATATAACATTGATGAATAATTTTTGTAAACAAATTCTAAATAGTTTAAAGCGTAAATAACGTGTTTATAAATTTTCGTACATTTTTATTTACTTTTTTTGTATTTTCTTAAATGAATTTAATATATATATTTGTGTGTGTAAGTGTAACTGAATTTTTAATATAAACGTGTAATTAAATGATGCATTAAACCATTTTTAATTATCTTTCAATTAATAAAGAAACAAAATTTCATCAAATAATTTCCCCAATAAGAATATTGTGTACAAATAAAGTATGATTTATAAAATATCCATTAATCAGATGTTGGAGAAAAATATTTCATTAAAAATACATGAAGTAAAATTTTGGGACTACTTTTTTGTAATAAAATTGTAGGCTAAATAACATGATTATACATATTAATCATGTTATTAAACAATCATTACATAAGCAATTTTACGATAAAGGTATTTTTTATTGGTCATTTTAATACTAAAATTTAGTTTTCTAAATAATCTCATTATTATATATTCTCTAAAAACTGAGATTTATTAGTATTCCCAATGCTTATAATTACTTAAAAAAATATTTAGATATGATTATTAATTGTACTTTGAACTTAAATATCTCTAAAATATTTAATGTTTACATAAAAATTATTTTGTAGGTTTTATTATTTCTTAAATGTTGAAATAATAATATAAACTGGTATTTTAAAATATTATCATTTTAAAATTAAATTGGAAATATTTATATTTAAAAAAAAAAATCATTGATCACTTACATAAGAAGGATTAAATAAAGTATAACATTATGGCAATCTCTACAAATTCTGAATTATGTATTTTTATTTTAAAGTGTAGAAACATACATCAAAAAATGTAAAGGAAAAAAATTTTCTTTTTTCTGTAGAATTTAATTTTAAATTTAAATCAAAGGTCTGTTTTGTCTAAAAACTATAGACTTCTATATCATATATTTTTTTCTCTTTGAAATTTTGTAAATCTATATTTTTATCAGTATTGTCTTTTATTCTTTTTTTTTTTTTTTTTTTTTTTTTTTTTTTTGTTATAATAAAGTTTACTTTGCTCTCTTGGCATTATAAAGATTTTTTTTTTTCAAATGCAATACATCCAATTTCCTTTAACCCTTGGAAGTAATTCACCCAATATTAAATATACCTATATATAAAATTTTCAAAAATCTTCCAATTAAATAATAATAAATTTTCAAATAAATCTTCTAACCATAAGGGTTTCAGTTCCTTTTCCCATATAAATTTCATTATATTGGATCTTGAAAGCATATTCCATTTATTAAAATGATCTTAAAAATTTGGTGAGTACTTCAATTCCAAAGGGGCTGTCAAAATTGTAATGATTTAAAGTGCTTGAAAATTTCATACTTTATGTACATTTATTTTGTGATATTATTCTTAATATTTTTTTCCCCTAATAATTAGTATGTGTTAACAGAAAGTGTATTAAATGTAATTGACGAGCAAAGATATAGAAAATGAGTAAAGAAAATGATACTTCAGAAGAGAAAGATGGTCAAAAGAATACTTCAGACATTGATGATCAAACAGATTCTTCTGTGAATCCTGTTTCAACAACTACTTCAAAATTAGATTTTGAAGAGGATATTTCAAATATTGGGGAAACACTGGATATTAGAGCAGTATAGTATACCAAAATATATTTTTTATTTTATAGGTTTTTAAATGCTTGCTTTTAATAGTTTTTAGACCTTGTCAATGAAGTTCAAATATATGTTTTTTCTTAAACATATATTTTAGTAATTTCATAGCCTGCAATTTTTTTATCTAAATTTTAGTGGATTAATTTTCTAAAATTTTGTTCCATTGTCTATATAGTGATCTATCATATTGTAAAATTTTTATTTTAAAAGTAATGAAAATATTGTTTTATTTAAATGAAATTTAAAATTTTTAATACTGTATATAATTTTATACATTTAATTATGCATTTTTAATTTTATATGCAATTTTAATGTTTAAAAATACTTCAGATTTGTGGATTCAGTTATTTTATTTAGTAACAGGAACAGAATGTAGGAAAACAGATAACAAATACTTCAAAAAATTCAGTAGCATGATAATTTGATTTTCAACTTGGAGGTAATTTCGTTTGCCAAATTTATTGTTAATGTTTTATTTTTAAATTTATTCATCACTTGCTATTTCAAATATAAAAGATGAATTCAAAAATTAGGATGTTTCTTTTATAAGCAGGGTAAATTTTTTATAATTTCATCAATTATCAGTTATAAATTTTTGATTATTTGTAAGTGATCTACTATAGAACTAAAAAGAGAGAGATTTTCTTACTATTTTTGTCCCCAAGATGATTGGCAAGAGTTCTTGTGAAAGTGAGCTCTAAGTGACTAAGGACTGCCTGGCATTTGGCATCATACATTGCATGATTATAACAATTTTGAGTTTTTACAGATAATTATTAATATTTCAGTCTCAAACCAAAATTGATGTTGAAAAGAAAGCATTAGATGAAGATAATACACATGTTGTTTCTACAACCCTTGCCTTACAAATTAAAAAGATAGCTCCTTCTATAAATATTTCTGATAAACAGCAAGATGAGTCAAAAGAATCATCAAGTACTTCACTCAATGCCAGAAGTGTCTCTTCTGTTAGGGCATCACAATATAAAGTCTTACGATTTGAGAGCTCTAGAAATCTTAGTATTGTTCCTGAGGTAAGCATTTTTGTTTTCAACTATCAGTTCTTGTTAGATCAGAAATGCACAAAATTGTAAAGATCAAGGGTCATATGTTTGTATTGTTACTTGTTGGTATACCATAAAGACACATAAAATATTATTTTATTTAACAAACACAAATTTAAGTATTGCAGTTGTCACTATTTTGTATTTTGTTAATCGTACTCATCTATAATATTTTTTTTCAAATACAAATTATTCTAAATATGATTGCACATTTTAATATATTATCTATTAACTTTACTACTTTGTTACATGCAATTTTAAAATTTAAACATATTTTGAAAAAGTAAATATGTAGTGAATTTGTGAAACATTTGCCAGTGTGTAATGACTTGATAGCCAATAAAATCTAGATTCTTCAAGATTACCAATAATTGTTGAATTAAATTAGAAATCATTAATTAAAATGTTTTTCTTATAATTATTTACCCTTTTATCAAACTAGGATAATCATTGTCAGTGCATACCTGAGTTAGAAAAGATTATCAACGAGTAAAATTTTATATTTGGAAATGCTTTTTTAATTTTTTTTTTTTTAAGGATTTCAATATGTTTTAAAAGAATAAGACCAACTAATAATTAAATTCTAAATACTTATCAATAGATTGAATTATAATGTTTAAATTACGTTTGTGCATTGTTAAGTTCAAATCAGTAATACATTTTATTTTTACCATTTGGAAGAAAATTTCTTTGCTTAAATAATATTTTCAGATTTTTACTTCTGCCCTAAATCTTCTCATATTGTCCTCATTATTTGATATAGTTTTAATAAAAACTTTAATAATTTACTATGAACAACTCTTTCCATAGCTCACCAAAACTGACAACTGCATGGCTAAAGTAATCTAAGGATCCTACAACTATAAAATCATATAAAATTATGATTTTTATTATTTGTAGAAGCAGGATTTAAAATTTCAGAAATTTGAATTCTGTAAAAATTTACTAAATGTTTTTAAAAATAAAGTACAATGCTTGTGTTTTAAATCAAAAAATTATTCAGTTTTTGTATCCCTTTTGTGAATATGGATAAAATCTGTAATGGATTAAATTGACACAAAATTTCTTAGAAACTGCAGACATTCCTTACTTATACACTTTTTTTATAATAACACTTTATGTTAAAATTCATAAATATATTAATTTTTTCTTTTTTTTTTGATTTATATCTTTACTAATTTTAAGATAAGAATGTATGTATTAACTTTCAATATATAAGCATTAATTATTTCATGATATAGAATTAATACACAATTTTTTTATTGATGAAGAATTCGTTCTTGGTAAAAGTATCTTTGTTCAATGGCTAAAAATGGTTATGGTTATGAATGGTTAAAAATTAAAATTAAATTTTGAAGGCTATTTGGTTGTTTTCCCCCTGTTATATACATACCTGCATTTATGTTTGAAAAATTTGATGTTTCAAAATAATAAAATAAATAAATATATTATAAAGTTTAATCATATTTTTAAAAGATGTGATTTATTTATTATAGAAAGTGGATTGTTATAAAAAGAGTTACTTTGTCATTTATTAACCAATTATGTAATTTAATAGAATGAATATGATGATTCAATCCAACTAGATGCTGATGCTTGCACTAAAAAAAATATTGAAGATGCTATAAAAAATATCCCTGCACCTTTGCAAATGAAACGACAACGAAGGTGAGTATTAGATGTATATTAGAAATTTTATATATTTGAACAGTATTAAATATTTTTGGTATATATATATATATATATAAATAAAAGTTCACTACTGTACAATAAAAAACTAAATTTTTAAGTCATACATTAGTATTTATATTGTTATTCTGATAAAATTTGTCTAATCATCAGTTACTTTGCAGAAGTTCTCTTCCTTGTGTAAAAAGTTAAATAAGACATATATTTGATATAACACCATTACTATTTTCATGTGATATTGATTGTTAAATTGATAGATTATCAATAATTGCATGTCCATGTATTTCAATTACTTTTAATGCAGCTCTTTAATTGATCTTTTTACTTTAGTAAATAAAGCATTTTAAAGAGATTGTAAAATTTTTAGTTTCAGTTAAATATATATAAAAATAAATATATAATCCATAGCAGTATTGTTATCCATGCTTGTATTGATTGTTAATACACTAAGTTATATGTTTTTTAAAATATTTAATGAACTTCATTGAATGACAAGTACATAATTCATTTTTGTTAAGGTGGCACTTGAAAACAAAAATTTTTTTCTTTTGTAACTTAATTAACTGAAAGTTAAATTAAAATTAGATTTGTTAAATTTTATCGTTGTTATTATTCTTATTTAGTAAGGGGAAAAAAATTCCACTTCAGAAATATATGTTGATTTTACAGTATTTACAATCCTTAAAATTTCTATATTGTAAAATTAAAATTGCTTTTAATATTTTACAATATAGTAAAAAGCTGTTTTTGTTTAATGTAAATATAAGTTTTGTTTTTTTTATTAACTTTTATTTACTTTTCTTTTTGTTGATAGAAATACACTCATGATTTTACCAAAGAAAACACCTTGGTATGAAGAAGTAAGAGGAATAAATTATTGTTCTGAAAATGTTTGCTAAAATCAAGAAGCGATTGATTTTAATGTTCTACTTTGTATGCTTTTGCTGTGAATGTACTGTGTTCTTTTTAATAGCTAAATTTAAGAGTATTTTGTAAATGTATACTTATATAATTTACACATAATGTTTTTTCCTTGATGTCTGTCTTTCAGTTTAACAAAGCAATTCATATCTAAAGTCATAAGTATTAAGTATTGGAACACTTAAGGTCATTCCCACCGGCGTGAGGCGACGACGTGACATGCGACAGGGAAGCGAAAGTTGTTCAACTCGAAGCTGGATTTCAAACTGGTTTCAGACAAACGCGGTGAGGCTAGTGATTGATCAATGCCTCACTCCTCGGTGGGAACAAGCCTTTAGTATTTAAGATATTTTTAGTGACATTAATTTCTAAGGAAATTATCAAAATTAATTAAACAATGTTTGTACATGTTCTAGTTGTATTCATTTGAATAAATAATATTCTAACAATTTCAATATTGGACAACATCATAAATCAAATGTCTGTCATTTCCTATTTTTTGTATTTTGAATGAAATTTCATATTAGTATTTAAAATCTAATATTTGAATTTTTATTAATTTAGAAATATTTTTTGATATGAAATAAATTATCTGAAGGGATCAAATGCAGAATTATAAAGAGCATAAACTTGGAATTCTTAATTGAATTTTTAATATTTTATGTTTTGTAAATGTATTAGATGAATAATTTTTATCTAATGCTGTTAGTATTACTTTTGAAGTTGTTGCATATGGGAAATGCCAAAAACTCTTTGATTTCAAAATATATTACATTCTTCTATAAAACTGTTCAGGGATGTACACTTCCACCATGTAAGGGAGAATCATTATTAAAATATATTGTAGAGAAAATTTTTATCCTTTAATTCAGAAATAACTTGGATTTACAGTTTTTAAATATACTTAAATAATACAACTTTAATTAAATTATTTTTTTATCTTAATCTTTCATTTAAGAAAATGTCCATTTTCAAACCACTCATTAAGCTTTATTACTATAAAAAATAATTTATAATTATTATAATAAATTAGATGTTCTATATCATTAAAACACTAATGTATCTTTATGCAAAATTTATGTAAATTTAAAAAAATTATCACCACAAAGTTTACTTCATTCTTAAAAATTGCTGTGGTAAATATTATAGTACGTTAACAGCCTAAATTATTTTTAATATTTTAGTTCAAACAGTAAGCATTCTCAAGGTATGTCATTTTGTAGTAATTTGTTATTTATAAAAAAATTCATTTTGTTTCTCTGTCAAAAATTACAACTTTATTTTAACGTTAGGTAAAGAATTTTTTACATCAAATTTATTCAAGTCTTAATCAATATCAGATGTGGAATGAAGATCTGAAAGTCATTGAAGGTATTCAAGAATATTTTTCGAAAGTTTCTTAAAGTGGAAATAAAATTTAATTTCTTAAGGAGTTAATCTGACATTTATATCATTATATAAATTATTTATTATTTTTATTTCAATTTATATTTGTTATTGATAGAAACCAAAAATTTTAAACTTGTGTGAATCAACATAAATTCAATTGATGAGCATACTTATTATCTGTAGCGATCCCACCGCAAAACGTAAATAAAGTGGATGCATGCAAAAGTGCTGTGTGATGCATCGCTATGCAGAGGAATACAGAAGGTGGGAAACTGCAAAACACTCTCCGCGTCAGTCTGATCGCGGCAGTCGAACTCATCTCTCGAATCACTCGTCGCTGTTTTAAATGCAACATGCTTGTATTATTCGTTTATTTCTAAGTATTTTATAATTTTTTGTAACAATTGTAAACGTTAATATTATTAAAGTAGAATGTAATATTTCGTCATTACTACATTATCCTTTATTAAATTGACAAAAAAAAAATTATGCTATAATTTTTATTTTTAGATTTGCTTTAGTTATGGAATCAATTAAACCTTTTTAATACATTGATTTTACCAAAATTTAAAATGTTTAAATTTCTAATGATTTATTTTTTTTTCAAAGATTTAAAACATTTTCAAATTGTCCAATTCAAACTGAAACATATCTTGAAAAATTTCAAAAAATTGCAATTATTATATTTGCTAGAGAAATAACAATCTGAATTAATGCTAGCCAATTATTTATTCATTCTGGGCCCTCGTATTACATCCACTATGTATATTATAATATAAGAACATATAATTCCTTTCATATTTCTCTTTAACACTAAAGTTCCATTGATTATCTTGGGGAGGGGGAGCAGTTTTGATAATGATTTTTATAATTAATTTTACTGCAACTTCAAAGAAAAAAAAGTCTATAGGGCGAATTCAACAGCCTGTAATCCATACCAAGAAATTCTGTTTTTAATATATAATGCATGGATGAAGGTAGGAAATTACAATATGTTTGGGAAAATCATATTTTCTGTAAAAACTATATTGAATTACAAATTCTATATTTATTACTTGTGTTATAAAAAAATATTCCATATAATTATATTAATCTATTATAATTGTATTTATATGGAATAATAAGTAATATATAAAAAGTCTAAATTTTTTAATGATTTTTTTATAACTATTGTTGGCTTTAATTGTGCTTTAAAAAATAACTACAAATACTAAAGTGTTTGTTAATTTAATTTTTTAAGTATTTTTTACATTTTATTGGAATCAAATTTCATATGAAAAATATATATTAATATATAAAATAATAAAAAAAATTTATTGCATAAATTTTAATTATATTTATGTATTTTTACTTTTATTGTCAATATTGCTATAATATATATAGATATATATCTCTTACAGGTCGATATGGGGTTGCTGTACTTTCTTACTTTCTCTTTATAAGGTGGTTGTTGGGAATGAATATCGTCATCTTATTACTGAATTTATTTTTCCTTGTGATTCCTCAGCTTTCAGCTCCAAATATGGGATATCAAGAATTTAACAAGACTTTCGAAAATGATTCCGTGCTTCTCGATATGTCTATGCTGAAATATTCTATGAAAAACAAAGAGCTGATTAATGTACATAGCCATAAGTATAACTTCTTGTTAATTATTTACTTCTTAATTTACAGCATTTCACATGAATTCTTCAAGAAGAGCAGAGCTTTTTGTTTGTTGTTCAAAGTGAAAAGTACCTTTTGACGTTTATAAACCTTTGCTTTATTAATTACAGCTGAAATATTTTTCGGTAGCCTTTCATAATGTCACATAATTCACCTGCAACAAAAAGCGTAAAAGAAAGTCATCTCTTTGGGTATTAATTTTCATATTTTAGATCGCCTTGCAACTGAAGAAAGCATTTTGGTTTACAAGAATCTACCGTAAGAACTTTCAAGAAAAACAAGTAATATATAAAAAAAAATTGTTAAGTCAATTTCTACTTTTTTTCACTGTATTGCAGAAAGTCCTTTATAAATAATTTTCGTTCATTTTTTTTAAAGTTTATCTGGCGCCATCTATTGGTAGATATATGCAACTTAAATCTAAAAAAACTAAAATTAATTCATTAAATTTAATTACTGAATTAATATTTGAAAAAACTGTATTAACATCCAGTGTCATCCACTAAAAGTTAAAAAATGTATTTGAACTTGAGTGGATGAATAAAAAGTATTTTATTAACGATTGAAAATTTGAACAAGATATATATAAAGAGTGTGAGCTCATAGGAGGAATTGAATGACTGCTATTCGAAAGTCGGTATGCTGTGGAAACAAAGTTAAGTGTGCTAAATCATCATCATACACAAAAGATGTTGTCAAAGAGAAAATGAAAAACTATGGTAATGTGAGTAGAAGATAAATTGCATAAAAGAGTTCTAGTAAATGGAAAAGCCATCAAGCAAACAACAGTAATAATATATTAAAGAAATTGTACCAGGCACTAATTGTACTAAGATAATTGAAAATGGAGGTGACATTCCTGATCAAGTTTGGAATACAGATGAGAGTGGTCTTTTTGGAAAAGAATGCCGAATAGAACTTATATAGCAAAAGCTCAGAAAAAAGGACTGATGGGTTTAAAGTAACTAAGAATCGTGTGACCCTGTTATTTTGTTCCAACGCTTCAAGAGATCATATACTTAGACCACTACTGAATCGAGCCCTGAAACCACGTTCAATGAAAGGCGTGGATTTGAATAAGTTGTCAGTTAACTGGAGGACAAACAAAAACGCTTGAGTTACCACAGATATCTTTATCAGTTAATGGTTTAATAAATGTTTTATCCTAGAAGTTAGACGCTATATAAACTTTTTAAGGGTCTAGAATTTAAAGTTATTTTGATTATAAACAATGCACCAGACCATCCTATCTTTTAACATCCAAACATGCAATTTTGTTTTATGATGCCAATATTGCATAGTTGATACAACCGTTAGATTAAGATATAATTGCGATATTTTTAAAAATAATACATTAAGATAACATTTCAATCCGTTTGGACAAACTGAACGATGAAACACTAAAAGCATTGACTTATGGTAAATGATTATGGATAGTTTCAATCAAATTGAATTAATACTAACTGAATAAAAACCATCAACTTTGAATGCATGCTGGAAAGCCGTTTGGTCATAATGTATTAAAAACAAAGATCCCGTCCTCCATAAACGACAACATTTTTCAACATCATAACATTGGCATATACAATTGGTGAAGAAGGATTTGAGGATCGATCGTTTGAAGATATCGATGAATTATTAATTGATAAAACCTAAGCGAAGATGAAATAATAGAGGTTGCCCTTGAGACTCCAAATCCCAAAGAACATAGTGATAAAGACAAGGAAGATCCTATTCTAAATGCAGATTTAATTAAATAAGATCTTGAACTGGCCAGTAAATTGGGTGATCATTTTATTGAATAAGATTATAATGAGGAACGAACTAGGAAGTTTCAACGTGATCTGAACTCATTAATATCCTTTACTAAGAATTATACAATATCCTAGCCTAAAAGAACTCAACGATTAATTACTGAATTCGTTCTTAACTTCACTGAAACATCTTCTCCACGGGAGGCTAGTCCTAATTTTGTTCAAGAGATTACAAAAAAAGAATTTCGCCAGTGAAGTACGAAGCCAATAACCAAGACATTCCTAGTGATGGCACTAATGAAGTCTTCAGAAAGTGACAACGAATAAAATCTTTTTGTGTTCATGAATTAATGACATGCTTTTTCCTTTCCAAATGATGTTTACTTTGTATGATAAATGTGCAATCTTTATGAAATAAAATGATTAAAATCTTAACTTGAAAACTCATGGTTTATCGTATTATTTTTGCTGATTTCTTAATCCGTTTTTGAATAGATGGAATATATACTTTTTTACACGTATTCTTCGTGAACATATCTATCGTGTAAAAACAGAATTAGGTGTACAAGTAAAGGAAAAATTATTAAGAAGTTTCTCTTCAATTTAAAAAATTAGTTTGAAAACCTTCACATTTTAAACTATTCAATTTTTACATTTACATTACAACAACATTTGCTATTGAGATGGAAGTCTTAATCACTCTCGCTGCCAATTTATAATTCGTCATTTCGATAAACAATTTTAATTTATACTTTTTACTTCGACGTAAGTTTTTTATTATTATTCATTGGCACAAACGCCATTAAAACTACATTATAATAGATAATTTTGAGATAGTTCTGATATTCAGGACTAACGGTAAGCAAGCCATGAGGATACTAATGCAAGAAGATAGTCTTCGAAATAATGCAAAATTATTAGTAATTTTTTTAAGGGAAAGGGAGTCCAGGAAACCTGTAAGAAATAGTTTAATTTTTTTCAAATATAAATAAGGATATTAGTATATAAATTAGAATATTATACAAAAATTAACTTTTATTAAAGTTTAAAAATGCAGTCTATGTTAAACATCAGCTTATTTCAATATAATGAATAATAACGATTACATATAAATATTTATTTTGTTTCTGATCCTTTTCAACCAGAGCAAATAAACCAAAGTGGTTGAACTATTTTTATAATCAAGTGTGTTTTATATTAGTGAAATATTTCTCTATACTTTAGTTACATAATATTTTGTTTTTTGTTACTCTTTTAGGACAAAGAAATATATCATGAAAAATGTATACCCTAAAGAAATTTGTACTACCTGACATAATAACTAAATCTATATCGAGTGAGCCTACAAATATTACTGCTAAAGAATTAACGGAAAGAGTTTCATACTGTCGCAGAAGATACCAAGCCGAATACCACAAAATGCAATACACAGGATTCTTTGCAAAAATTCAAGGTGTCCTGGATGGAAGGGTAAAAGTTTCATTATTGGTTTCTTAAACCTTAATTTTTAATTTTAATGGATCCGGATGTCTCTATTTCAATCAGAATCAGAGTGAATCGTGAGCTGGTAAGGTAGCTCAGTAATTATTTCGTAATTTATTTTAATTTTTCGATAATATGTGCATTTTATTATTTTTGTATTTAATCCACGTAAATTAGAAAATTGATTTATCTAAAAATTTAAATAGAATATTTATAGGGGAAAAAATGATTATTTGCAATGTAAAATCAAAATATATTTTTAGTTGCATAATTTATTTTGTTAAAATGTTCTTTTCCTAAATGTTCTTTTTTTTTAAAATGTTTCCCTACATTTTATAAAACAAAATGAATCGTATATGAAACATTAAGAAATTATTTTTAATAATTCTTTAATTTATCCATAAATAAAAAGATAATAAAATTACTTAACAAATGATTGATATATCTATTAAAAGGAATGATTTTTGAATTATGATAAAGAATTAATAACATTAGTTTTGAAACATTTATATTATAGCACATTCGTATTTTACTAGCTTGCGGTATGCTATTTAAAAAAAAAAGGTTTTCAAAAGGATTTTATTTTTAACGGGAAATTACATTTTTTTAATATTTAATTCTAGGTTAAGTTGGTAAATTTAAAAAAATAAGAATTAAATTCTAATAGTTATGGTTATATGATACGATTGCACGAAGAATTTCAAATGTCAATCTTACTTTCTTTTTTTATTGAAATGTGATTTCCCTAGTGAAATTTCATAAATAGAATTGGAACGGTATCTTTAGCGCGAAAATCACTGGATCGAAATAATACAACTTATTGATTACAACTTATAATTATAGATTGTAATAATACTTAATACAACCATTAAAGGCAGTGATTGAAAACAACTAATAAGGGAAGAGAAGCCACTGAAAGCACAACGTTTTAATGTCTTTCCACGGATCTCCTTCACACACAATGATACTTGGTATGCGGCAGATGGTGATAGTACTGAACTACATACATGGCAAGAGGAATCTGTTGAACCTGATGTCTGATAGCATCTTTCATATCAAATATAGTTTGTGGATTAAAAGCATGCACTTTAGATTTGACGTATCTCCACAGCCAGAAATGCATTGCAATAAGATCAGGAGTCTTGACGGTGGCGGAAAAATGAAATGGTGAGAGATAATTATGTCGCCAAGCCATTATGTTAAGAAACGTTTGACAGAAGACCTCACATGTGGGGAGCACCATTTTGCATCAACACGACCTTCAGATAGAACATTTCGCTGTATGTATACGTGAAATCAGACGTTCTTTATGTACGGTATTCTATTATTTCTGATGTACATTTTGGTCCTTTTTGTCAGTTGTTTGTAGAACGTAAATTTCACTATCAGATTTTTCATTTTGGTGACAACGCAACTAATCAGCAATATAAACAATTTCGACGATAAAAAAACTTATTTTCATATTCTATTTTCAGCCGTGTCGTCTGTGTATGTGCGGAGTTATAAAAGTTTATAGTGTTTAAGAAAATTATGTCGCCCGCCTACTGTGAGATGTAATCTGTAATTCTACTCTTGAGTGCAAGAAACTTGACAGCAGCAAAAATTCACCGTCAGATTTGTGATGTTTACGGTGATAATGCTATGAGTGCCAGTAAAATTCGAAAGTGGGTGAGAATGTTCAAGGACGAGTGGGTTAATGTGCATGATGGGCTACGGCCTGGCTGACCTTCTCTGGTTTCTGAAAATTTTGTTCGTGATGTGGACTACAAAATTCGACAGGATAGGCGATTCATGATTTCAATGTTATCAATTCAATTTCCTCAGGTTTGAAATTTAGTTTTGTACACTATTGCTTCAGAGAAACTGAAAGAACACAATTATCAAAAATTGTGTTCTTGGTGGATTCCAAGACTGATTTCCGATGATCACAAAACAAAAAGATTGAATTGTACTTTATCGTTTTTTGACTAGATACCAACAGGAAGGAAATAAATTGTTCTACCACATCTTTACAGGAGACTATACTTCGGTGTCTCATATGACTCCTGAATCCGAGCAACAGTCGATGAAATGGCGACACACATCGTTACCAACCAGAGTGAAAGCGAAACGGGCGATTTCAACTCGAAAGATCATGGCAACTGTCTTTAAGAAGAGATAAGAAAGGGATTTTGTTAGTGGATTTTATGCACCAACAATAAATTCAAATGCGTATTTTGTTACCTTGAGAGAACTCCAGCGTGCCTTACAAAACAAGCGGCGTGGCCTACTGTCTTCCTGCGTAATGTTGCTTTATGACAATGCAAGATCATAGGTTTCTGAAAAAAAACAAGGTCTAATCAGATCTTTTAGATATTAACTACATCAAACACTTTACAGTCAGACCTTGCGTCCAGTGATTTTCCTTGTTACTTAAAGGAGTTCCTTGGTGGATAAAGGTACAACGACGACGAAATGAAAACGATAGTCATAGACTGTTTTTCTTCTCATGCGGCAGATTTCTTTGACGTAACTGCATTACATTATATTTCGTCACAACTGTAACAGAGTATTGCATTAGGACCGCCCCGAGGAAATTTTCTGGTGTTTCGCTAATATGAAACACAAATGCAGAGAATTTACAGGTTAAAGGTTATCAAAGAATCAAAAACTTGTGCGGTATGACATATGCTTGAACAAAAATTGGTAATTTTCTGAATATATATATTATTGATATGTACAATATTCTTCTTATTAAAAAACGGGCTTTATTTAGGAAATACCTGTAGCACTTTGGTATATATTATTTTTATAGGATATGCATATTTTTGAAAATAAATTTAATTTACTAAGAATTTCTTAGTTCTCTTACAAGTTAGTGCAACTACTATACCTTTAAATTTTAATACCTTTTGTAGTAATGTCGAAATTAAATATACATTATAATGATGTAAATTAATTCATACTACTTTAATAACATTACCGTTTACAATTGTTACAAAAATATAAAGTACTTAGAAATAAACGAATAATAGAAGCATGCTGCACTTAAAACAGCAACGAGTGATTCGAGAGATGTTTTGCTGTTTCCCACCTTCTGTATTCCTCCGCGTAGCGATGTATTACGCAGCACTTTGTATACATCCACTTGGTTTACGTTTCACGGGGGATCACTACACCTTTAAAATAAAATACCTTTTTTTTTTTTTTTACTTAGCACCTTTTTTTTTTTCAAATACTATACCTATACTATACCCAAAATGCAAATACTATACCTTTAAATACTATACATTTTAAAAGTTGTATAAAAATGCTTTGTTGTGAAAAATGTTTTTATAGATAAGAATTCAATAAAAATCCATTGAATTTATTTCATAATTTTTTTCTAAATCCATTAGTAAAGATCACAGTAATAACAGAAAGAATCGGAAGTTAAGAGTCGGTATAAAATTCGACTCAGAGTCAGAATTTTTTGGCCAACTCTCCCACGCCTAGTCAAAAGTTGATATACAGTGAGCCACAAAATTGAGTATACACCTCTAAAAACTTTTAGACTTCTTCCAATTACAAATTAAATATTGATTTAAATAGATAAATTTTTTTTTTATCCTAGATACTTTAACCTCTGCTTTACCATCCTATAATAACAAAATTCTATAGTTAACTTATTTATTACGAAAAAAGTTAAGCGATTCGAAGAAAAGATAGAAAACCATGCCACAAAATTGAGTATACACTTCTTATATTTGTAAATTATGCCACCACTTTTTTTAGTTTCAAATTTTCTTTAAAGAGTTTTCAGGAGTAGCTGCTACTTATAACACGTGCTATTGCACTTCAACTCTTTTAAATAGTATTTTTTCCTCATTAAAAATCGTAAAATGAGCTCTCGTAGAGAAACTACTGAATCTGAGCGTTTATTGGTTGTAAAATGGTCAAAAGAGGGCAAATCTCTTCGAGAAATCGCTTCGTTGATTGGTGTAACTCATGGTTGTGTCCAAAAATACTACAGAAGTATAAAAAAACTGGATCTGTGGCCAATTCTTCGCTGCAGTACTCAGTAAAGAAATACTGAGTACTACAGCGAAGAGGAAGATGATTCACTCAGTAAAGAAAGATCCGAGGGTGAGTGCCTCTAAACTAGCTTCATCGATGTCCTCTACAATCGGGAAAAGTTGAAACAATTCGACGTACCCTTCACCAATATGGGTTTCATGGCCGTACACCAATACGAAAGCCACTCATCAAGTATGTGAATAGACAAAAGAGAGAGTGATTTTCGCCAAAGAACATCGTTTAAAGCCTATTTCTTTTCTGAACGCTGTGTAATATTTTCTGATGAAAGTAAGTTTAATCTTTACGGAAGCGATGGACGATTTAAAATATGGGGAGAAGCTGGGAAAGCAATGGCACCTAAAAACACCATTAAGACAGTCAAGTTCGGAGGTGGATCTGTCCCTCGTTTGGGGTTGTATGTCGGCTGGAGGAGTTGGAGAGCTTGCTTTTATTGATGGTATTATGGACAAACATGTATATTTGGGGATTTTAAATGATAACTTGAAAAAAGTGCCAGTAAGTTGGGGCTTGGGTCACGCTTTATATTCCAGCAGGACAACGACCACAAGCATACAGCGAAGATTGTGCAGTTATACTTGATGTACCATTGCAAGAAGCAATTACACACTCCAGCCCAGTCTCCAGACTTAAACGTCATCGAAAATTTGTGGTCGCAATTAGAGAAAGCTGTACATGAGCACGAAATCACAAGCAAGGAAGTTCTCAAGTAGGTTCTGAGAGAAGAATGGGCTAAAATTTCTGTTCACTAAAACACTAGTAGAATCTATGTTCAGAAGATTACAAACTGCAATTCAAGCAAAGGTTATGCAACAAAATATTAATTTGTACGTTAAAAGTAAATTAATAAAGGTGTATACTTATTTTTGTGGTGTTGTTTTTCCTCTCGTCTCAGATCTTTCATTTTTTTTTCGTAAAAAATAAATAAAAGTAATAATTTTATAAGTATAGTACGGTAAAGCATAGACTAAAGTATATAAGGTAAAAACTTCAATCATCTTAAAGTAATATTTAATTTGTAATTGCAAAAAGTCTCTAAGGTGTATACTCAATTTTGTGGCCCACTGTATATATTTTTAATCTGAAAAAGTGTTTAACTTCATTACCAAAATTGTGGATCTAACAATGAGAACATAAAAAATTATTTTGTATTATTATTATTATGAATATGAGTTATTGATTAATACCTAAATGAAAAAATTCTAAAATTTAGACATTTTGGTACTTACGTATTAACGGTACCTTAGCGACAGTTGCGCCAATAAAGAGCACATGCGCCAACCGCAGCTACAGATTTGGAACCAATCTACACTTAAAATTTTTGTTCTAAATAATAAAATATATATGAAACACTTCATTTAAAATCAAAACGCTTTCGAAATATTTTTATTCCAAATAATAAAGATTGGAGACACTTAAAAACCGCCAAGTCTGTCGCCAAGGTACCGTTAATACGTAAGTACCGACATTTTTTATTCTGTTAAGGAAAACAAATTATATATTGAGTTTATAATGACAACACAATCACAGAAGAAAAGTAAATATGAAATGAGCATAAGATTTAATATTAGGGTTGATAAGTATAGTTTTTTCCGACAACTTTCGCCAATCGAAAACTTTTATTTGATTCGACACACTCAGAGCTATGTTGATGTGCGAGCTTCGTATAGATGTCAGAAGGTTGAGCATAGAAAGAAACTTTGTTTTCTTCGAAAACAAATAATGAAATGCGTACGCGAACATAATATCAAGAATATCTAATTTAACTAATACCGACACTTTTTCCTTTGTAAACTATGATTTCCTTTCCTTTGTAAATCTAATTTGTATTTATTTGTGAGAATGTATTAAAAAAAAAAAAAATGCCTCATCAAAAGTTGAGTGATGAAGAAAGAGCCGCACATCGTAAAGAGACTCAAAAAAAAAAGTGGCGGACAAAGAACAGTGACAAAGTAAAGCAATATGAATGTAGTCAAGGTCGAAAATTCATGAAAATGTTGTGGGAAATTCAGGAAGGTCCCAATGGAATTCCAAAGAGAAAGGAAGTTAGAGATCGAAGAAAAGCAGAACTACAAAAGTTATTATTTTATAAAACAGAAACCACAGAGGTTGTCACATCTAGGGAGCAGGAGGGAAAACCTTCAAAAAAGATAAAAACTGAAGAATAAGTGAGACAAGTAGTCATTATTTAGGTACTTAACATACACATGCCTGAGATTCTAATAAAATGAAACATTTCTTGAAATTATAAAGTTTATATCTGTATAAACACATATACATTGAAAATAAAGTACACATGAAAGAAATTTCGAAAAAACGATGCTACTAAATTAAATCTTATGATTATTTTTTTATAGGGTTGGTTGGAGCCAACATTATTATTTATAGGAGCCTATGTAAATAAAGGAGTTTCATTCTTGGGCCTTCCTTATAATGTACCTCTAGCTTTTCTATGGGTGTTTACAATATCATTTATTATTTGCTTCATAATGATGATTCGATAGTAAGTGAAATTTATTGCCTATTTATTCTTTTATAACTGTATTCTGTTTACAGATTATTTATATTGCTGTGTTTTTCCTAAAAAATTATATATATATATATAATATTATTCCTTTTATAATTTATATATTCATTCAATTTATATATTTTAATTATGTCAATGAGAATAATGCAAAACAGAACTTTTATATATGTATTTGAAAATTGATTCGCAATTATATTTAAATTACAGCTCATCATTTGGTATCGAAGATGCATTTCTAAGACGTCACAGAACTATTTATTTTGCAAATGAAATATTTTCTTCTTGGAATTACTGCATCAGGACAAAAAAGCGGCATCACTTCAACATGAAAGTTTTGTTACAGAGCTTAAGGTTCAATTTTTTAATTTTTAATTTTTATTATTATTTAAATCCAACAAAATTTATAATTTAAGTAAATCAAGGATTGAATTACTGTTTTCCAAAATTGTTAAACAATTATAATTAAATATAAATATACTTGATCTTTTAGAGTCTTTAAACAATATGCTAATTTATTCCAAAATTAATACAATAGATGCATGATATCTGATATCCCTAATTACAGAAAAACTTAATTGAAGCTATAGAAACTGATATACAAAATTAAAAATTTTATAAACTTTTATTGTCATTCCTTTTATCTCATGATCTGACTTGCAGGACACATCCTTAGAGTATTTTTATCCTATATTTATATCATTTGTTTATTATTTGTGTCGATATGTTCTTGTATAGTGTTTGTATATATGTCCACTTTGAAATAATTCCACCTTGATGTATGTCCTGTAAATATATGAAAAATCTTGTTTAAAAATTATGTACACTAAAATGAATCACTTTGTAAGGAAGTATCATTCAAATAAAACCCACACAAACTGTGATAGCATTTTCTGGAATGACCAGACAATGTCATTTTACTCAATCAGTCTCTTTTTGATGCTTACTAAAAATCTGCCCGATCTGGTGATCTTCAATTAATAAAGAGACATAAGAGAAAAACAAGTAATATATATAAAAAAAAAAAGTCAATTCCTACTTTTTTTTTTTTTCACTATATTGCAGAAAACTCCTTTACAAATAAAGTTGAAATTTTCCTGTTACATCTGGCGCCATAACTTAATTCCTGAACCTGAACTTTCTAAATTCTGTATAATCAGCAGTTGATGCCATATAAATTATTCAAATCCATTAAAAATGTTAAAAATTATGTGAAATATTAAAAAACAATTAAGTTAATATTTAATTAGGGAGCAGAATGTCCATCATTATAAAACAGTATTAAAATTTATATTTATCAGTTATAAACATATTGCGTCATTAAAAATAGTAGCCACATTTCAAAGATTTTCTTTAGTGTTCTTCCTTTACAATTAACAAACTCCTTATAATATACTGTTGAATTCGCTTTTTACTTTTAAAATTGATCTGCTGACTTCCTATCTCTTATTTTAAATCATGAAATATTTCATTTACTAATTGTCAAAAATATGTACCAAGATGCTGCATTCAAATAAATGTTGAATAGTTATCAATTAGATTTAGTTTTCTTAGCAAGATTATGTTTTATGGTACTCTTTTTTACCAGTTATGAATTTAATTGTTTAAAAAAAAATATATATTTGGTATTTACATATTACATTTTTGAATTATTTTATTGTAGACATCAATAATATCTAAAATTATAATTATAATGTTTTAGTTATGGAGAATTATAATAAAACTCATAGCATTACAACTTTACTCATGTTGAAAAATCGAATAGGGCCTTATTCTCATAATTATTTTTGAAAGTTGAGATAATAAAGAAATTATGATACCATTTGTAAATATTACCTCTATAAATTTTTTAAAAAGTGTAACCTAAAATCATTTTTGGCAAGAAAATTCAATAGAAGTACAACACAAATTGTTAAAAAGAAGTCAAATGTTTTTTTTTTTTAAATGTGTTTATTAATTTTTATTTTGTCTTTATTATGGCCCTGGTGAATTTTTATATATTCATTATAAGATAGGCTTTTTCAGAATGTTTTTATATATCTTGTAAGTTATTTACATAACATTTTCATTCTAATTTCATATTTGAAACTATAAAAATACGATAGTTTTATTTTAATTTAGTTTTTATACTATTTCCCAAATACTTTTTAGTTTAGCTTAAATTTTGTTAAATGCTAATTGCATGTTGTTTATTTATAGAGTGAATTATCTGAAGCTCATCAAAGAAAAGAAATTAAAGAGCGATCTTTAACTACATGGATGAAATTATATTTCATACGATTGCTTATGAATGTTTTAGTCTTGCTGTGGATTGCTGGTTGTTATGTACTGATATATCATGTCGCATTTTATCAATTAACTGTATGTGATATTTTCAGTTTTTCATCTTTAAAAATTTTTTTAATAAGTATTAAACAACTTTTTGTTGCCAAAAATAATGAGATTATGAAAAAAAAAAAAATTATAATAAAAAAAAATGTGAACAAAAGAAACTTTTTTCTGTATTAAAAAAAATATTTACTATTTCATTTTAAATAATTAAAACATTATTAATTTATTTTCTTAAATATAATTTTTTCAAATTTAAATTTTGCTTAAATTATTGTCATAAACATTTTTGAAAAAGAGAGAGAGCGAGAAAAGATATCTTAATATATGTATGTTGATTTTTAGTCATTTCATACAAAAGCTTGCAATAAAAAAAAAATCATACATTTTTGTAATTACTTGTTAACCCTTTATAAGTCGGTAGTAAATATATTACCATCCACGCGATTTGATTCCCAGCACCAGGTGGTAAATTATTTACTATCGCCCCTTAGCAGAAACCGACCTTCGGAATCAGCGTTTCATGTTTCAACCAGTAGATCGCAGTTGGGGGCCTCGTAAACTGCTAAATTTCCTCTTTTTCTCAGTTTTCGAGCAAAATGGCGAAGATATGCGCATGTTTTTCTATCTCCCAGTATAATTATGAATAAAAATACGTTAGAAGTTATGTAATGGTATTTTGTGTATCTTGAAGATATAATAGCTAGATTTCATTGTGTATTTTGAAAATTAATGTTAAATATTTTTATTTGTACGCATTTATAATTGGTGGTAACATATTTACCACTGCCTGCTTAACGATTTTACAGGTGGTATATAATTTACCACCGCCTGGTTTGCAACTGATTTATTCGTTTTCAGGAATGCATTTCGCTTGGCTTAGTACTTGATTTATATGTTTATATTTATGTTTATATATATATATTACACCATTTATTTATAAAATTTATTATTACTAATATTATTGAGCATACTTTAGTGATTTTTGTTGGATTACATAAATATTTAGATATTTAAAACTAATAATTCGAAATGGAATGTAATAAAAGTAATATTTTTATAAGATTTTTCAAGTGATTTTAAAAAAGAAAGTAACTCAATGTATTGAATAATATTTTAGATAGAAGCATCGAAAAAAATCTAACTGCCGAATAAGCTGTCCACCATGAAGCAAGATATGTTAGGAAAGCCTATAAAAAGAAGATATAAGATTTGAGCTAGGTCAGACACATCCAATGGGTTTCTGTATCAATTTGAGGTTTATACAGGGAAAAAAGACGATGGTGCCATTTTGGAAGAATTGGGATATAGAGTTATAACAAATCTTACCAATGATTTGCACCCTACTTCTCCTCTTTTGGTGCTTTTTGATAATGTTTCCACTTCAGTTCTATTGGTGGAAACACTGTTTTCCAAAAACATATATGCCATTGGTACCATCAGAACTGGTAAAAAATTCCTTCCTGAACTCATGAGGAAAAATTAAAATTACCAAAAAATTTGAATTGCTGATGTTGGCATGTAGAGACACTGTTGCAGCGCAATGGCTAAGGTTGTTATTCTTCTTTCAACAACCCATAATATGAATGAAATGACATAAGTAAGTGGAACCCAGAAATATGGCTCTAAAAGAAAATTGTTTGCCCAAAAGCAATTGAGATTATACAAGAACTATAGGGGGAGTGGATAAATTTAACCACTTGAAATCTTCGTATAGCTCAAGTAGAAAATCAAAAGAAGTGGGGACATGGTTATTTTACTTTCTTTTATGTGCTAGTTTAGTAAATTTATATATATTGTACGTGAATAATCATAATGTAGCTAAAAATTCGCATCTAGAAGTTAGGTTAAGAATAGCTCGTGAGGTAATAGGAGGATTTAGAAGTAAAAATTGAAAGTTGCAATCATGTTGGGTTGCAACGAAAAAAGGAAATTGGCATTCCACAGGAAATCAGAACAACTAATGTTCAAATACACATGCCAGAAAAAGGGCAAGCATACAAAAAGTGCAAACATTGTAGAACCAAAACTAACCAGAAACGGACAAAAGTGTTATGTTGAACATGTGATGTTCCATTGTGTGCAACTCCTTGTTTTATGTTGATTCACTAGAATAATTAAAAATAATACATATGGTAATTTACATCGTATTGGGTTTTTTTATACCACTTATTTCATGTGTAATTAATATATTTTTAGTTTAGAAATAATTAGTAATAAATAGTCTTACGAAATGCATATTTATTTGTGAAATTATTTATATTTCATATTTTTTTTTCTATTGAATAAATCAGTAAAATGTCATTCCTTCTATAGGGCGGTGGTAAATATGTTACCACCTCTGTTATAAATAACAGCCACAACAACAAAATTAAAAAAATACTTTTTTTTCATAAATGAACTTCTTTTCTCTAATTAGAGCTTAAAATGTAAATTTTGAAAGAAAACTGCTTGTGCCCGTTAAAGGGTTAGTGTTGCATTATTTTGAACACTATCATAAAAAGTTTGGTCTAAACAAATGAAGTTTATATTTTTGCTTTTTTCATTCATTGTTCTGTTATTAAGTAATGATTAGTATTAAATAATTAATTCGTTTTTAAATTATATAGTTTAACTAGAACTAATAACTGGGTATCATAATGCTGTATCATGTAATTAAAAAAATAATTTTAATATAGTTTTCAAAGTAGTATTTGTTAAATTAACAACAAAAAATTATTGTTTTTTATTTTTCATTTTTTATAAACAAATTATTAATTTTTACACATTTTATAATTGTAAAATATCACTGACTTTAGTCGTAATATATTTTTTTTTATATAAATTAAGAATTACTTGACATAAAAAATAACTAACCAGCTATAAGTGTTATTTATATAAAAATATTAGTGCACTGTTAATTTCCTGCCTGTAATCTGTGGTGGTTGTTGTACAACTTGCAATAATAATTTAAAGCCTGAAACAATAAAGGATTTAATATAATTCATAAAAGGTTTTCATACCTGTTCATTTATATTCTTGGACATGTCATACACCAATAAGTTTATTTTTTTCTTTAAATTAATGGTTAACATTTTATTGCATTTTATTTTGCCATTTCTAAACATTTTTTTTTATTGATAATAATATTAAGAGCTAACATACATTTTAAAACATTGAAAATCAAACTGAAGTTATAAGCATATGAGAATTATGATAAAAATAATCAGAAAAAAAATTAACAGATATAATACAGAAAAAAAAAAAGAAAGTAATAGAAAAATGTGAACAAGATATATCAAAAACTGTATGAATCAGTTTCAATAAAATAAAAAGGGAATAAAAATATTGAAAAAATTTTAAAATTTTAACTATTCATTTCTAAATGGAACAGTTAATTTTTTTATTCTAGCAGTTTGTTGCTTTCATATTTGCTAAAGTAAGATGAAAATCTTCCTTTATATATGTTTATTCTTCTGTAAAGCTTTTATTAATTTTCAGCTGCAATTTAATCTCTTGTTTTTTTAATTCTTTGCATGTATTCACATTGACATGTGTCACCTCATTCTTCTTTCTTTTTTTTTATAAGAAATTACAATTTCCTTCCACCATGTAAAATACTTGCAAGTTTATATTTAAAAAAAAAAATTTCACTCTGTTATCTAATCTGTAACAAAAAGCACCTTTAGATAGGGGAAGGGGTTATAATAAATTTTTACTGAATTTTCTGGAAAAAGTTCATGGAATCTACTTGTTGATGCAAAATTGCATCAAGAAACTATAAATTTTTTAAGTGTTAATCTGTGGATTATATGTTAAAAGCATTAAGCATTTTTTTATATTCCATACATTAAAAGATTTTATTCACCATAATTGGCAGTAAACATTTTTATTAGACATATTTTTTTTATAAATCATTAACAAATTTTTGTTTCATTTGAATTTTTTTAGGAACAAAAAAAGCAAAAACTAGAAGAAGCTGGTTTTCGAACTCTTGTGATTCAATATCTTCCATCTCTTACAGTTATGTCTATTTCAATAGTCTCTCCTGTATTTTTTAGTTTTCTTATTTCCTTTGAAAAATATCATGCTCAAACAGAAGTGAATGTTTCTCTTATCAGGTATGTTAGCAAGTTTTTTACTCTGTCAAAGATGTCTTGCCTTTAAGTAAGGAATATCTTAACTGTAAAATTTATGGGCTGTTTAATTTAAATTGTTGTTAAAATTGTTAAAGAATGTTTATTTATAACTTAATTATATACCCATATTATTAAAAAATATATATGTTTTATTTTCTGTAAAATTAAATTTATTATACAAAATCTTCAACATAAAATTTGATCTATACAACATTACAGTTTATAAGAAAGGTACTGCTGTAAAATATTTCAGATGATATCATTTAGAAAAGAAGTAACAAAATAAATGTTGATTTTTCTGAATTTGTAAAAATGAATTAGTGTCCATTGTGAAAATTCGTTTAATGTTTGAAGTCTACATGTGCCATTAAATATATACTATTATTATTTCGGTGATTTATTTTGACTGTTAAAGAAAGAAATTTATCTTAAAAGGTATATATGATTCCAACTTTATGCTAGAAGAGTATTACATTCATTTTATTCTACTATTCACAAAAAATTCTATTAATATAGGTGTACGAAAGCAGATATGAATCTTAAAGTATTTTTATGCCATTGAGTAAAATCCTAGGCATACCATTAGATAATCTTAATTTTAAAAAAAAGGATAATTTGTGTGTATATATATATATATATATATATGACAAATTTTAAAATTTGAGTCTGATGTAATGTACACTGAAGGTTTGTGCTGCTATTGTATATTGATTTGAATTAATTTCCTTATTGATTATTAAAATTCTGTATCAGAGCCTTATTTCAACCAATTTGCCATATTTGGCAATTTTTTTTAAACAGATAAAATTATTAGCTGAAAATTTACAATTTAAAGTTAAATGTACAATGGAACTAAAGATTCGAGCACATAGCAATTAAAAAAAAAGTTTTTTGCTAGCCTTTTGACTGCTGCTTGTTGATTTTAGGTTTCTGATTCATTAAAGAGGTGTGTGATTTTATCCTTTTTGTTTTTGTTTCAGTTTTGTCAATAAGCCAGTTAAAAGTAATATTTAGAATGTGGGTAGGAAAATAGGCTTCTGACAGTTTGGCATTCTTCACATTTAATTTTTAATCTTCAATAGCTTACGACCCTCTTGCTTGACATACAATATGTTATATAATGTGTGCATATTCCCATGTATAACATATGTTTTTTATATATAGTTAGAATTTTGAAGAAAATTTTAAAAAATGATAACAGAAGAAAAGGTAAAATTATTTACAAAAATTTAATATTTATATATTTAAATTAAGGAAGAATATAGCAGTATTTTTTTAAATAGAACATACCGAAATACTTCGATTTGCTGATTAATTTCAAATTATTACATATAGAAAATGAAATCGACCACTTACAAAAGAATAAAACGATCGATCAAGAAATAAAAATTAACTTAGAGGAATGAAATTTAAGCAAAGCATTTGCCTAGGTCCCATGTTTATTTGAATAACGTTTCCAGATCACTGATTGAAATATACCTGAAAAGAGTCATTCCATATGTTAAATGGTGGTACATTAATAACTGCTTTAGGTTCGACGATTTTGTATGCAAATATGCATTGTGTCATACAAGTGCCTTGTATCTCTTTTGGGGATTTAGTTTCAGGCATATTGCACATGGTCAATCAAATCAACAACACTTTGTGCTGATTGTGAATGATGTTGTATTTGTTATCTAATAATGTCCCATATATGGTGATCTCACAGTCCAAGGGAACATGTCCAGACTTGAGCATATTTGGTGACAGCAGTGGTATGGAAATGCACGAGTTATCCCATTTTAAGACTCCCTGGATTAATAATCAAGAATGGCAATACAACTAGTTCATTTACCAGTCTGACTTTATAAATTTGCTGTCATGGTGTGTGGGATTAGGATGAAAGTGCTTTTGTTTGCCATAGGAAATTACTTCTCAGACTATAACTCTTGAGTAAGTACAGTGTGTCTGATGCAGACAGATTGGTTCCAAGCATTCACTTGGTCCCTTTGTATCACTGGTACTAAGACAGTAACGGCTCAAAATTGAGAGCACAACAGTTATCCATTCCATCCTTCAATGAGCCATCATTTGACATCACTGAAGTAGCAAACAACTGAAGATGGAGGTGATTTGGAGTAACACCATGAACACAATATAGGGTATAGCTTGGAGCTGTCTTTCAAATAATCGATTTGTTATCATTAGTTGTGTCACTCTGGTGCCAATAAAAACTCAATTTCTGCTGCAAATGCAATGCAATGCTCTACAACCTTGTGGCAGTACTTTCTCTTTACCATTGCTGCTAACAATCATGCGCAGTAGATACATCTTTGCAAAGTCAAAATCAAAAATATATAAAATGTGCAAAATATTGCAAAATTAAAATCTATCTTCACATAGCCCTATTACACAATCATAAGCTGTTACTCATTTGATTGACCAGGTGTAGCAGGTATGGATCTCCATCCCACAAAATGACGTACAGCACCTGTATGAAAGAATGCATGCACATAGGCATGTTCACATTAATAAGTTATGCAAACTACAGCAGTTGTTAGTGCACCACCATTTTTGTTTTGAAATTATTATTATTTTACATACTTTAACCTGTGACCTTGAAACTTTAATCAAATGATATGTTACATAGACAAATTCTTTGCTTAAATTTCTTTCCCAAAACTAATTTCCTCTTGGTGTTGAATTTCATTTTTTCATCAGTGTATTTACAAAATTTTAAAATGGAGGCATAGTGTCATTGACTAGATAGCAATATCACCATAAACATTCACATTAAAAAAATTAAAGAACAAAGTACATTTATCTTCATGAAAAAACAACACTTGATAAATGTATTAATGTTGTAGTGAGATGTGTGAAAAATAAAATGTTAACCTGTATTTTATTGTTTTAAATTATAAAATAAAAAAGTCATTATATTTATAAGAGAAGCATAAAACAAGTAAAAGTTCATCACTACAAATAATGCACATTTTAAAATGAATGTTATATTTCATCAAATAAAATAAATTAAAATTTTTTTTTTTTTCCTTTTGGCATTAAATTAAATTTTGTCAAAATGTAATATTCTTTGTAGAGTCTCATACAAAAACTAAAAGCTTATAAACAAGATTTTTCTTTTTTTAGAATATCAAAAGTTTTCTTATTATTAATTTTAAAGCAGAAATAAAGTATAGGTGCATTACATGTGCAAATTATAGTTAAGAAATGGTGTTCATTACCTTCTAAATTTATATTCTGAGTATTTAACCATCAAGTTCCTTACTAAACAGATTTTCTAATATATTTAAAAAGTACTATTTATAATTGAATCCATTGAAACATCTTATAATGATTTAAAAAGCTTTACATATTAGAAAGTTATTACAAAATTATAGTTCTCTCAATGGATAATTTTTATTATAACATATTCTCTTTTTCACAAAGCTTACTATTTTTGAAAAATTTATAACTAATTTTAAGTAAAATTTAAAAATTAATAGCATTAAATAATTTGTTGTTAATATAATTGGACAGGAATTTTTTTCTGCTGTATTAGCTTGAGTTTTAAATGTTAAAATAAAATAATGCATCTTGCAAAATGTAAATAAATTTGAAATTTGTAAAAAAAAAATTGTTTTTAAAAAGAATTTTTCTTTTTTAATATCAGTCAATATTACTTAATGAAACTGTGCATTGGCTAAACAAAAATGCTGTTATTTTGTGTCATGATGTGGTATCATCATATTTTATGATTCATTACAGAAATAACATCTAACAGCTGGGCAGTTAATAAATCCAGTTCTATGATGTCTATTATTTCAACATTCATATCACTGTTTCAGCATTATGTCTGCATGAGCAGAAATATTTTGAAACAGAAATCTAATGGCATGTGTTTCTATTGCAGTTTTCTGCAGAGATGACTATATAATACTTTTTTAAATAGTAGATAAATATTTCTCTAACTTATTACTGTATCCAGACACACACATTCATCTGGCAATTTTATTATTAATATGTCATAATCTCCATTCCTATTTGATGTTGAAATTTTCATAAACATAATTGCATAAAAAGTTAGAAATTTTGTTTTCCTTCTAAAAAATAGAGAACTATTCCACAGCTTGGTTTTCATCACATCTTATTTATCGAAAGTAATTTATATTTAGGAATGCCTTCTTATCCTTGTCATCAGTAATAGTACTGGTTAATGCTTTCCATCAAGAAGTGACTTGTGAACCCAAGGATATATGTGGTGCTGGAAAAGCTCTGATTGCAATACACCTGGAGTAAGTTTTTGTGTGTATTATGGTTAGCTTTTTCAATATTAATATTAATATTTTTGAATACTGAAATCTTTAAACTGTTCATTATCAAAATCATTATTATTTTAACAGTGTTTTGGCATGATTATTTGGTTAATTTAAAACATTTAACAAAAACCTGCTATTATTTGGTTTTTCCTTTTCTGCTTCTAGTGCTGGGAAACATATGTAGGTCAGCAGTTATACAAACTCAATCTGTCTCAATTATTTGTCATCATTGCAATATTTGTTCTTGTTGACGTGCCAACACAGTAAGTGTAATACAAAAAATTATTATTTTTGTGCTGTATTAAAGTATGCATTCATTTATTTTGCAGTTATTTTGCTGTAACATATTTGTTATTTTAGCTATTTTCCTCCTACTGTTTAAAACATTCTTTATAAAAACAGTCATCTTATTTTAAATGACTATTGGTAAAATAGGTTAAAGTAAAACTAATATTGATTAGTTTTTTGAAATATTTGTATTAACCAACATGTCATATAATTCACATGATTTTGAACATGTGAAATCGGTTCTACTGCTTACTGTAAGTTGTGGATGTGTTGAAGAAAATAGGATTGACTAATAAGGAAGGTAATCCTTAAAAATTGGCAACTTTATATTTGTAATAAATTTCTCTAACTTGAAGAATATCTGTATATATTATTAATTGACATCTCTGTTTGTAATTTTCATAATAGTATTAAACAATCAAATTGAACTGAATGCTGTAAATGCAATTTAAAATTGGTATTTCTTATTATTTTATTTTTAATTTTTTTTCAAAGACTTAATTAAATGTTATATGTTATGTATCCAATCTTATGGTTATATTTTCAGATGAGTCAACAACATTTTTATATTATTTGAAATAATTAAAAAAAAAATTTTTTAATAGTATATTCTTTTACAGAATTTTTTATCAGAAATGTAAATAAGAAATATTCAAAATTTATTCCACAAGCAGAATTTTTTTTTACCCACTGAAGTTTTAGTACCTATTTATTCACAGACAATTTTGTGGTATGTGATAATTTCTTTTACTAACGATTTCTCTTCATTATTTTACTGTGCAGGTTATGTAAATTGTATGAAATAATGTTTTAATTGTATTTTTAAATAAATACTAAATTTAAAGAATTGCTAAATGTTGTTATTCTTTTTATTTTGTTATAAGGTAATATTTTTTTTTTTCGTGATGAGCCAAGTTACATTAATTTGATCATTTGTTAATATTTAGAATATTCACCACTAGCAGTTGAGACTGTACTAGATAGACTGGGAAAGATTCAACGAAATACAACACCTACTACTGTACTTAGTAATGTAACTTTTAATGAAGACTTGAAAGTGCGAAATTTATCAAACACGAAGAACACCCGAGTTGCTGCGTCAGTTGTCTCTCGTGATCATCAACAAAATTTCTCCTCGGGCATTGGCTATTTACACCGACGGAAGCAAATCTGACTCTGGAAGAACAGGTAGCGGAACTACAGTAGAATTTAGATATCGTTTTTTAGAGACCCGGACCACAGCTCAGTATTCCGCTCAGAATTAATTGCTATAAGCGAAGCTCTGAGCCTAACTTTAGACTTTAAAGTACCTGATGTTTGGATTCTGACTGATAGTAAGAGCTCAATACAGCATTTGAAAGATTGGCCAAGCATCCTGGTCAAATTCGGGCAGGATATCGTTTCTAAATTAGCTGTTTTGGACCAGATCGGATCGGTGTGCTTACAGTGGATTCCCTCCATGTGGCCATCTATGGAAATAAAATTTCTGATCTGCTCGCTAGGGAAGGTGGCGAACTTCCCAAAGCTTCTTCTTTCCAATCTGTTAGCTTCTGAGGTTCATTCCATGACTTTAGCCAGAGTGAATACCGCTTAGAGGTCGCCACCAATTCATGCATGGTACGCCGCTATATATCCTGGTATGTCCTTGCAGTGCTCCTGTCCTAGATCTGCTTAAACGGCTTTAGCTAGACTAAGGACTAGCCACACTAAGAGTTTGACCTTCAATGGAGACGAGAAGACATATACCCTTTGTCATTGTTTGGCCATCGCGTCTCCTCTCATCTCATCGATTGTATTGGTGCCTCTGTGAGGCAACTGTTGAATGAGGGGAGGACTGTTTACGATCTATTGATGCAGCATAATCTACTGGGCTTGGTTTAGATTCTAAATCAAGGCGATAAGCAACAACAACTTAAATTGTATGAGATATCGAATTGTCATGCTGGAAGATTTCATACACATAAAAATCTACGTTTATGGATGTATATTTTCCTATGTATGTATGTACAGCAAGGATCTCTACATTCTTAAATAGATCCATGACCACCATGATGATGAGTGCATCACGAGAATGCCATAAAATTATTCCCCAGACAATAAAGATGCCTTTGCCAGGTTGTATTCAATTACAGATGCTTGGAGGGGGGGGGACTCTAATTTCTTATTTTTCACACTGTATGCTCCAACAACCATCCATCTGTTGGACCAAAAACCTGATTCATTAGAAAAGGAAACTTTTTCCTTTTTTCAGTAAAGTTTATTATTAATGAATTGAAATTGTGAAAACAATTGGACAAATTAATTTCCAATCATTTCTGAAATGGAAACCAGCTTTTTGTATAATCACTAATGGGTAACTAACTTTATCAAATGTTAGGTGAGGTTTGGGGTATAAAAAATATATTAATTGCTGTATACCTGCTCATTGGAGGATATGATCTAAAAAATTGTCCTGTCTGCTGAACTCAATACAATGAACAATATTATTAAATGTTAATTAAATGCAATGATTCAATTAAGTCGGGAACAAAGATTTTTAAGAAGGATTAGTCTACAAAAGGAGCTAAAAAAATACATAAAAAGTTACAAATATGAGCCCGAAACGTTTAAAATCTTTATTTTATTTTTAGCAGTTATAATGTTTGTATTTAATGTAGCAGATTTAAAAGTGGTAAGATGTCCTGGTAATTTTACTGGGTTGCCTGATGTTACAACTGTAATTCATTGTTCCTCTTACTAATGTGTGACCTTTTTCAATATCTAAAAATTTCATACATCAAAAAATTATTTTCCTATTAAAATATTTTTCTTAATTGACTACTCTTCTTTACCGTAGGCTTGGTGTTTTCTACTCTCCTTTGCTTCCTCTTGTAACAGTTATAAAACTTATAGTACTTTTTTATGTAAAAAGGTATATAAAAGGCAAAAATATTTAGAATTAATCTTAAAAAAAAAACTTTAACTTAATTTTAGCATATTTTTGACCTAAGTAATGTTCCATTTTTATGATGTACTTATTAAAATAAAACATCAACAAAAAAAAAAAAATCTCAAAAGAAAATTTCATTTTTTTTACAAAATTTGGATCTTTTTATTACAAATGCATTAAAGAAAAATAGGAAAATATTATCTGTTTTCCTCTTATTGAATGCTTTGGGTACTTCCTTGTTGTTATAGCT
>BPLR01018221.1:0-30730 GCA_021605095.1 Caerostris extrusa | reverse complement strand
TTTGTTGAAACCGACTTGCCGGTGGATCGTCCCTTATACGCTCTCTTCTGAAGGGGGACATGTTTGGTTTATTATTATTATTATTTTTGCAGCTAATGCAGCTGGCAAAGCTAGACAGTTATCAATCTGTCATAAGCAGGGGTTGTACCGCATGTTACTCAATTATCACTTTCCAGGGTGAAATGTAGCTCGAAGACATGCTGCGGACGCGAGTAACACTACCTCCCACAACACTCTACGATCCTATTAGACGGTGACCTACAGTTTAAAGTGGATTCCGAACCACTCATCCGTGGCACCGCCGGGACTCGAACCTGTGGTATCGAGCGCTAGCCACTCGGCCATTTAGGCCCCAATCGAGTAAAATAAAAATACATTTAAAGTAAAATTGGATTACACTTTAATTTTTTATTGAAAAGAATTACTACATTTTATTCTTAGTAATTAATAGTTTTTACTAACAAGAAACACACGTACACGTTTTACACATATAACTGAAGTTAATGTTTTGTTTCCGGACATTTTAATTGTTTGAAACTTTTAATCGCCTAAAATAACGATTGAATACTAAAAAGTGTTATTTTATGTAAAATTTATGCTGTTCATTGTCTGTTTACTTACACTGTTCAAAGAAATATTCATTGAAAATCGGAATTTACATATGTGAAACTTAAAATGATCGATTATGTTTTATAATGTATTTAATTTTCTAAAAATATATTTGGATTTACTGAAATTTTTGCTACCCCAGCCATTTTATTATGTATATATATAATAAAATGGAATAATTAAAAAATATTTTTTTAATTATTGCTAGTTGTACTTGACTAATACCCACAGTTTTAAAGTGTCCATTCCTGGCGATTCTAAAATATGATGAGGAATAATTCTAAATCTTCTGAATAGTGGGATGAGATCTCTTGCGAAGTTAATGCGGGCGTGAATGGCCACTCGGACAATAATGGATTTTTTTGGGCGGGGAACTAATTTTTATTTTCTCAGAACATCATTATGATATTCTGTACACGTTTCAGCAAATGAATGTATTATGGTATCTACAACTGGTTCCTTTCGAGTCCCGGCGGTGCCATGGATGTTTGTAGTGGTTCGGAATCGACTTTAAACTGTAGGTCCCAGTCTAACATGACTGCAGAGCATTGGGCGTAGGGCTGACAACCCTACCCCGTAAAAATAAGACATCTCATGCTTTGAAATCTGCCGTAGGCAGACGGCCTTGGCCCACCATGGGCTGTTGCGCTAATCCTGATGATTAAATGGTTCCTAATTGTACCGAATTTTTAACTTAAATTCTTTTTATTTTTATTTTTAAACTTTTTATTTTTATCTTACTTTTATTTTATTTTAAGTATTTTTTAACTTTTTCAGAGTACCGTTTTTAAATATTTTTTCTAATGCAGATGGCAAACACTTAGATAATTGTACTCGACGCCTTAAGGCAAGTGCTGCACCGACGTTACTCACTTTGCAATACCCTGGAGGCGTGTGTAGTTTGAAGATAAGCTACGGACGCGGAGTAACACTACCCCCGCAACGCTCTGCGATCCTGTTAGATCGGGAATTACGGTTTAAAGTGGATTCGAACCACCACAAACGTCCAAAGGCACCGCTGGGACTCGAACCCGAAAACCTGTGGTACCGAGCGCCAGAGCCACTCGGCCATTCAGGCCCGTATTTTTAGAAACATTATTTTTACCATATTAGTAAGTTTTTAAGCAGTCAATAATTAATTGTAACTCATATGTATGAATTAAGATGAGGAGGTTAAGGGGGTCTCCAGTTGGAAGTTGCCAATATTGGGAACGACGACGATTTGTAGGTTGACGGAGCTCATTAGCTCCTTCTTTGCATATGAAAGGGAAGTTACTTTAGCTTTAAGTCCATTGCATTAAAAATAAACAATTGAAATAGGGATAATAATAAATGGAGAAGAGAAGTTTCTTTTTCTCAATAAAGTAATAATTAATAATTATAATTTGATAATTAAAATAATAAAGTGAAAAGAGGATTTTGAAGAATTGCAAAATGAACGTAGTTTGAAAGAGAACTTAAATGTATATGTAGATTTAGCCGCTTTGCAAAAGACGCATCCCAGCCGAAACCCCAATTTATGTGGGGTTACACCGGTTTTAACTGATGCATTCCGGCCGAACCTACAGTTTTGTTAGACTTCTCCTCCAGTCTAAACAAAGCTGAACTTTTTGAAGTGGGTGTCTAGGGCTGTTTGACATGCAAAACGCAGTAACGGACGTTACTTTAAATGAACCCATTTATTTGGTTCTATAATTTACAATAATATTTACATTAGCAATTAATTAAAGGAGGACAGCACCGTCCATTCTCTCGCTTCTTCACGCAGCCTCCTGCCAGCGTCTCTTCCGTGTCCATCTGCCGGGGTTTCTTCTCTCATCCACGGGGATCTTGCCCCTTCTCGTGGGGTCAGAGTTCAAAGTTCAATACACCCCACGTTGTAAACAGCTCTGTCAAAGACAAGCAAGTGTCGCTATCTGGTGATCACGACATCAACAAATCCCACAGAATCGGCCATCCTGCAGGTCACTGGCCTCAGTGACTTAACACACACAAAAATCAAAATAATTCTAGAATATGACAAATAATAAAATATCATGACAAATAATAAAATAGAAAGATGTTCAAAAATACTACGACATAACAATAAATTCCAATAATATCATATTCTGAAATATATGCGATTAATACTGATATCATATTTTCAAATACAATCAAATTATACCAATATCATATTAATAAAATATAATGACAAATAATAAAAAATAGAAAATAATGTTCGAAAATACTATAAAATGACAATAAGTTCAATAATATCATATTTTAAGATACATGCGATTAATACTGATATCAAATTCTGAAATACATCAAATTATATCAACATCAAATTCTAAAAGCTTATACCACATATAAGAACTAATAGTTAGACACAAAAACATATCATATTAATAGAAATAGTATTTAACATTAGGTATAATATAATCCATAATCAAATTTTTGCATAAAAGGATCAGGGGGATCCTCTCCTTCCTTAAAACGTCTTCGAATGCCTCTAGTACGCTTTGAATTTCCCTTCCTACCCCGAAATCTTTCATTTGAATGATTTGGATCCGCTTGGATCCTCGCAACTTAAAACCCGTTTATCTGTCATATCCTTTAGGTTGTTGAATGTGGGTAAGACGAGGTATTCCGCCAACTGATACACCACGTGAGCGACGCAGTCCCTCATACCGCTGGTGTTTTCGACCATCACCTATCTTCACAACATTACGAGCAGCATATTTTCCAGTACGTTTACGAAGAACAACATTATTCTCTACTTTATCCCCAGATTGTACTTTTACATCATTTTTAACCACAAATATGGGCAATAACCGCTTTTCCCTTTCTTCTGCTCCGTACTATAAAAATCAAAATTACCTTTAATTGTATCAACGATACCGTGTATTTTTGTTCTGACAGCTTTAACGTTAACAGCGCATTCATCCTTCGCTACTCCCCTTTGAAACTGAACTACATCTTCCTTTTGTGGAAACTCACGCTTATCGTCTAAGCTAAGTAGCTCTACCTTATTTTCTCTAGTAATACCAAATTTACCCTCAGCCAAATCTTCAATTTTTTTACCATTAGATACTACAGACGATTTTTCTAAATGGGTTTCTTGACAAGGATCAGATCCTAAATGTTTAATAACACTACTCAAGACCTCAGGTTTAACGACTTCTCTAGGTAACATTCTAACATGTGTAGGATACACTTTGTCGTCTTTCGACATAATTCTCCTAGATGTATCAATGGTTTCAGTTGCAAATGAATTACACGAAGAAATAAGATCTGTGGGTTTATTTTTTATCAGCGTGTCACTAGTGTGACTCAGTTTAACCTCATTGCCCAAATTTAATTTGAATGCCTGCTTTGAACATATTTTTGTTTCGTATTTACGAAATTCCACATTATCATTTACAAAATTCATTGAAGCCTGACCTAAAATATCAGCTCCTATAACCGCCTGAAACTGTAACTCTGCGGTTGGCACTACATGTCACATCAAAGTGAAATTATTTTCATCTATAGTAACTTCTTGTTGTACAGAACCCTTAGTGGAAATCCCCGAATTTCGAACCCTTCCAAAACTACTCCTTTATTAGAAACATACGGCATTTCATAGTATACATCTTCCCGTAATAGACTTACGGAACTACCTGTTTTGACAAGTGCGACCACATTTCTTTTATTTAATTTAATCTCTTTTGTTATGTGTCGTTCTGTAAACATTGCAGAAGGGATTTGAGCAGCATTAATATTTTGAGTTTCCTGATTTTCATTAATCGTTTCCTGATTTTCCTTAATTTTATCAAATATTGAACTGTGTTTATTTTGTTTTTCCTTTCTATCAGGGAATCTACTCCCAACCTCAGTGTTTGAGTTTTCCAACACGTAATTCGACCTTTTGCGCATTATTTGTAATTTTTAAATTCGAATTCCTTTTACGACGTCGTTCGTCTTCGTCTCTCTTCGCATTCCTCTCCTTAATAATCGTGCTTAACAACTCCCTACAAAATCCCTCATCATAATTGTCGCTTTTAAGAATAGCATTCTTGTAATCGATAATTCTGAAAATCGATTTGCAGATATACCTAGTTCTCTACACAATATGCACAAGTCCTCTTTTAACCCCTTGGCTATATAAGCCATTTCAAATTTCCTAAAATTTATATCTTCAAAACAAACAATAACAATAAATCAACTTCACCCTTAATTTGATTTAGAACTCAAAACAAATACTAATCCACAAAAATATTATTAATTCAAATATAGAAAACATTTCAATTTCCATAAAATTAATTAGTAAAAATAATCTATAGCACACATCAATTTAATCAATAAGTTGTTAAGTCAAATAGCCCTTTCTACTCTGTCATCCAAATACAAAAACATTTCTAGATATTTTACTAGTTAATATTAATTTATCAAAGAAAGACATATAAAAACATATGATTCAAATGCATAGAATATCCCAAATTAAAAATAATGATTAAGTATTTAAAACAAATAAAAAATAGCAACTGTATAGAATTCTCTTTCTAAAATAACCTTTTAAATTTTTTTTTTTTTTTTTTTTTTTTTAACAATGAAAACAATTACTTTTCATAGTACACTCATGTCCATAAATTAAGGATAATGAAGTTCAGGCAAAGAAAGAGACAGAAGCAAAACAAATTTGACTTATTTGTAAAGTCTATTTATAAACAAAAGGTAAAGAGCAAAAAAGATGCTGTATGTTTGATATAATTAATGAAAATTGCGATTTTTACTCCTGGAGCAAATTTCAAAAAGAACCTATTTAAAAAAACAGTATAACATGGTTAGTATGATGGTTAATATGGAGTATGTCTCCCGGACGATGCAATACAGGCCTTACAACGCCTAGGCATGCTGAGTATCAAATTATCAATCTGATCTTGGGGAATGTTACACCACTCATCAAGCCATGCCCTCCGAAGTTCCGGTTGACAGGTGGGAGGGGGTTGACGGGCTGCAATTCGTCGGCCAAGCATATCCCACACATACTCTATTGGAATCAAGTCCGGTGAGTATGCTGGCCAATCCATACAGGTGATATTCTCCAATTGAAGGCATTCGTCTACAATGTTTGCACGGTGAGGACGGGCGTTGTCATCCATAAACAAAAATTCAGCACCCATGGCGCCCCGAAACAAACGTGCAAATTGTTCCAGAATGACATCCCGATAGATGTGGCCTGTCATCGTTACACTCTGAACATGCAGGTCAGTTCTGGAACCAAGAATAATTCCTCCCCAAACGAGCCATCCTGCACCACCGTAACGGTGTCGTCCAATAGTGTTCTCTTGGTGGTAACGGGTACCTGGCGCTCTCCATATGAAAGTCCGGCGAGAATCAGACTGCAAACTAAACCAGGACTTGTCGGAAAACATCACACAAGACCACTGTTGCGGTGTCCACAATGCATTCTCTCTACTCCAGGTTAATCGCAGGCGACAGTGAGTTGCGGTAAGTGGAACACATTTGACAGGCCTACGAGCATATCCTCATTCGACCAATGTGCCCTAAGCGTCTGTACACGGTCTGCCGTCCGATAATTCTGCCACGTAAAAATCATCCAAATGGTTCCTTTGTGCCATAACTATGCGGTTATTGCACTGAAAGTCTTTTTAAAGCGCTTGTGAACAATTTTACTTCTTTGCCACCATTCCTTATATACCCCTCTCTTACACTCTCGTCATTATGACGCACTATCCGCACCATCTGGTGGTTTCCTGTAATTTGCATATTCTTCTTCAAGATGTGTGTGATAATTCTACAGGTGAAATTTTTATTTTAGAGTTCAATTTCTGTGTGATTCTGAATTATCCTTAATTTATGGACACGAGTGTATTAGCTTCACTTTTAAGAGACAAAGAAAAATGCAATGCTACTTAAAATTAAATTATCATCATGCAAATATGAAAACAAATTATTGTAAAATAAATGTCTTATCTGTCTTATCTGGCAAGATACACAAATATGTCTTGCCTTGCTATAGCCGGGGTGGCTATCTCCTTTGCAGAATCACTTATAGCCGGGGTGGCTATCACACTGTATCACTTCATCCAATAGGCCAGGGCGGCCGGATACATAAAAAAATGCTTGCCAACACCTAAGAGTTCTAAAAGCGTGTGCTCGATATCAATCATTATAATTTTTCACTAGTTTCATTCCGAAATGCAGAGTTATTTTAAAAATGTCATACAAACCACCCCACGCTTTTAGAACAATGGTATTCATTTCTTCCTTACGTTAACAATTATTTTTTACTTTGATTAACTCTAAAAGCGTGTTTTTTAGTTTTTTAAAACTATAATTTATTTAGTGTTTTTAAACTATAATATTTATTTAATGAGGTCCCGGTACTGAGGACTGGAACTATAGTTCTTGCAATAATTTAATTGTGAGTAAAACAAAGGCTAAATGCGAATAGGTCGAGCCAGCCAGGATTCGAACAGGGAATCACCTGATCCGTAGTCAGGCGCGCTATCCGTTGTGCCACTGTCCCACGTAGGTTTGAATGTCTTGGGTACTTTCGTTTCTACATGCGTTTAAGTGCTCTTCATAAGTTAAAATAAAAATCCCTAATCCTGGCGATCCTAATCATGATGAGATAATGAACTTATCAAAATATTTTAGTATCCTTTGATAAGTCTACAACGTTTAAATTAGATCTGATCGCTTAAAGTAGGGCAAAAATCGAGCCCAAAGAGTCAGTTACAAACAAACAAACATACAGGTGAAACTAATAAAACGTATTAATCTGTAGCTTAGTAAAAGTTGTTCTTGTTTCTTTTCGTTAAAAGTTAACATTCATTCAAAATACCCTGAAAAGCGTAGTTGTACAAATACTTTTTGACAATTAATTTTAATATTATTATTATACTAGAACAGTTTAAAACAAGTAATATGTATAAAAAAATTTTTTAAAGTCAATTCCTACTTTTTTTCGCTATATTGCAGAAAGTCCTTTATAAATAATGTTTATTCATTTTGTTTAAGTTTATCTGGCGCCCCTCTATTGGTAGATATATGCAACTTAAATCTAAAAACAACTAAAATTAATAAATTAAATTTAATGACTGAATTAATATTTAAAAACTGTATTAACATGCAGTGTCATTCACTACATATTCAGAAAAAATATATTTGAACTGGAGTGGAGTCATAAATGATGAACGATGGAAAATTTGAACAAGATATATATAGGGAGAGTGTGAACTAATAGAAGGAATTGATAAATGTTCGTTTTTAAAAAGAAATCTATAATATTAATAATAACGTTAATGAACGCTAGACGAATATTGAAGAATATGAATTAACAACAACTTGGTTAAATATTAGTTAACGAATAGTTACGTTAATGTGCCAATAATTAACGTTCGTTTATAAATATAGTTTTTAAGAAATATATAAATAAAGGTGGTTTTTTTTTTTTTTTTTTTTGTCATTAAATACAAAATTTCAGTTCGAACTACAATGCCCCAAATTACCCGTAGTGTCCAATCTGTTATAATTTTTTTTGTTCTAATGCAGCTGGCAGACACTTACGGATGCCTTAAGGGAAGCGCTGCATCGACTTTACTCACTTAGCAATACCCAGGAGGGGCGTGTAGCTTGAAGATAAGCTACGGACGCGGAGTAACAATACCCCAGCAACGCTCTACGATCGTGTTAGACTGGGATCTACGGTTTAAAGTGGATTCCGAACCAATACAAACATCCATGGCGCCGCCGAGACACGAACCCGAAATCTGTAGTACTCACCGCCAGAGCATTAGCCACTCGTTCATTCAAGTCCGCAATTTTAGAAAAATTATTTTTGCCATATTACTAAGATTTTAAGCTGTCAATAATTAATTGTAACTTATATATATTTTTCTTTCTAATGCAGCTGGCAAACACAGACGTCTTGGATGCCTTAAAACAAGTGCTGCACAGACGTACTCACTTTGCATTACCCAGGGGGCGTGTAACTTGAAGATAAGCCACGGACGCGTAGTAACAATGCCCCCGCAACGCTCTACGATCCTATTAGACCGGGACCTACTTTTTAAAGTGGATTCCGAACCACTACAAATACCCGTGGCACCGTCGGGACTCGAACCCGAAACCTGTAGTACCGAGCGCCAGAGCGCTAGCCACTTCGGCCTTTCAGGCCCCGCAACTTTTTTATATATATATATATATATGTATATGTATATATATGTATATATATATATATATATATATATATATATATATATATATATATATATATATATATATATATATATATATATATGAATTGATGAGGTGGTTAAAAGGGTCTGTCCCATTGGCAGGGCCGGATTTAGATGAAAAGAGGCCCTAGGCTATTCCACTTATGAGGCCCTTTCAGCCCCCATTTTTAAGTTTGTAAATTACATGAGAGGTAATAAAATAACATCATTACTGTGATATATATCAATAGGTTAAATGAAACATATTGTGATGGGTACTAATGTTTATAAAAAATGTGGCAAAAAAAAAAAAAAAAAAAAAGTCGGGAACACTTATTTGGACATTTATTCTCAGCACCCTATAGAGTACTTGTAACAATAACTCATCAAGGGGCCGGAATGGCCGAGTGGCTAGCGCTCTGGCGCTCGGTACCACAGGTTTCGGATTCGAATCCCGGCGGTGCCATGGGTGTGTGTAGTGGTTCGGAATCCACTTTAAACAGTAGGTCACGGTCTAACAGGATCGAAGAGCGTTGCGGGGGCATTGTTACTACGCGTCCGTGGCTTATCTTCAACCTACACGCACCTCCTGGGTAGAGCTAAGTGAGTAACGTCTGTGCAGCGTTTACCTTAAGGCATCAAAGACAACTGTCTAAGTGTTTGCCAGCTGCATTAGGAAAAAAAGAACCCTGACACAACTAGTCGACAACGTGTTATTGTAGTGTGGTGGATACAGTGTTATGCGTCAAATCTGAGGGTTCTTGGGTCAGCACTCCATACAAATGAAAGCCGGTGTGTCTGTGCCGGGAATGAGTATGATAAATCCATAAACCAGAAGCTCTTTTGGTCCGACCGAAGACAAAAACTGAGCGCTATTCTTCATTCTTCGCTGATGCTCATTCGATATCGCGATGTTTTTGTAGTCAGTAATCCCTTCTGCCCTATCCTGTGCAACGCTGGAGCGACTACATATTTGACAATATCTAAGTAAATTATGAATAATGCAAAACCTGCTTTATTTCAATGGGTACATATTTTTATGGGAGAATTAAATCTTTAATTAATTTTACAAATTAATCTGCAACTGATTCATAATTTTTTTTCCATAATGCAGTTGGAAAATACTTAGATAGTTATCTTTATGTCAGGCTGTACTGACTAAGCACTACCCCGGAGGCAAGTGTAGCTTGAAGATATGCTACGGACGCGAGTAACACTATCCCCACAGGGCTGTACGATCCTGTAAGACCAGGACCTATGGTTTAAAGGGGATTCCGAACCCCTATCAAACATCCATGGCACCGCCGGGACTCGAACCCGAAATCTGTGGTATCGAGTGCCAGAGTGCCAATAAGTCTGCCATCAGGCCCCTAATTCGATGGGGGGGACATGTATTTTTTTTTTTTTCTTTTGGTCTAATGCAGCTGGCAAAGCTAGACAGTTATCATTGTGTCATAAGCAGGGGTTGTACCTCATGTTACTCAATTATTCCTTTCCAGGGTGAAAAGTAGCTCGAAGACATGCTGCGGACGCGAGTAACACTACCTTCCACAATACTCTACGATCCTATTAGACGGTGACCTACAGTTTAAAGTAGATTCCGAACCACTACAGACATCCATGGCACCGCCGGGATTCGAACCCGAAACCTGTGGTAACGCACGTCAGAGTGCTAACCGCTCGGCTATCAGGCTCTCCGATACATAAAATATATCAGTTAATAATATTATATTCTGTATAGTATATTGCATAGTATTGATTGCATTTCTTTATGGATCTTTAATAATATGAAAAAAAAAAATATCTGATTGGATTCCATTTGTTAACGCAATTTGAAGATTTGGTTCTAACTTTTAATTTATTTCCTATTGAAAAACGCCAATAGCTTGGATATTTTTAATGCGCTGTTATAAATGCGGTCAAAGACTTTCGAATGAAAATTCTCTTCGAAAGTCTTTGGCCGCATTTATAACATATTTTTTTCGAAATATCTTTATTTCGGAAATAATTATTTTTTGTTCTAATGCAGTTGGCAAACACTTAGACAATTGTCTTGGATGCCTTAAGGCAAGCGCTGGCTAAGACACTGGCATTACTCACTTAGCACTACCCAGGAGGTGCGTGTAGTAGCTTGAAGATAAGTAACACTACCCCCGCAACGCTCTTGTAAGACCGGGACCTGCGGTTTAAAGTGGATTCCGAACCACTACAGACATCCATGGCACCGCCGAGACTCGAACACGCAACCTGTGGTAGCGAGCGCCAGAGCGCTAGCCGCTCTGTCATTCAGGCCGTGTTTCAAAAATATTGTCATTCTGAAATGGGGATGAAGATTTTCAGATGTTTTGCATATATAAATGACTGATTCTGTGTGGTAACTACAGTCTATTGAATTTATTACTAACCTGTGCGTTTTCCAAACAATTGGTTCATCATACTCGATTTAAACTGCTGTCGTTGCAGAAAACACTACTTCACTTAGATCTGTATGTGGGACTAAAAACCCTCAATGTCATGCAGTGAGGGACGGACATTCCATGGAGGATCTACTCTGTGGATGGCACCCGTAGGTAAAAGTCTCACTTTTGCTCAGTGACGTTCTTACAGTCATATGAGACCGGGACCTGTTAAAGTGATGAAGCACCCGAGGTCCATTCAGGCCCTCACTTAGAAATGTAGCAACAAATGGTAAGATCACTCGTACATTCGTTGCTGTACTTACTCAATTTGAATATTCGATTTCTATTTTCATTTACCCATAATGATGAGTAATACACAGGGCCGGATTTTCCTATAGGCTAACTAGGCTTCAGCCTAGGGGCCTCAAGATCAAGACGGGCCTACATTCAAATTGTTAGCAAAATTAGAATGACATTATTCTAAAAACAGTACCGAGCCTGTGGTACCGAGCGCCAGAATGCTAGCCACTCGGCCATTCAGGCCCCTCATGTGGAAACCTAAAGTTATTTAACAATTTGATATGGGGTTCCCCTCCCCTGTAAAAAACCCCTTCATCAAATATTCATCAGTAAAACCACCCCAAAGAATATTATCGATACATTCATACAGACTGCCATCGCCAATTGCGAACCTGCATTTCACAAATTGTTGAATTTGTCATATATGCAGAGAGGAAGCCTCTGCTTCCTCAACATAATCTGTCCTGTACCATTTCTGCACCAAAAAGCTATCTTTAAAAACAGTAACGGTAATTCCAGTAACGGCAACTTAAATTATCTTTTTAGAAAACTCCGAACGGAACTAGAGTCAACACTTTCTTCACAGTTGTTTTTAAAAATAATGTTGATTCGTTCAAATTTCTTTTTATATTCAGCAGCAGCAAAAGTTTCAGCATCCAAGTCGGCTGGTTTCGTTTCTGTTTCAACCAACATTAAATTCATAATTTCATCATTCAGTACACAAAGTTCGTTATACTTTTCGCCAAGTACGTTAGGTTAAAATCGACCAATAAATCAAAATTCTGCGTTAAATTGGCGCCATCTTTAGAAATTACATCATTAATAGCGTTATATAAACGTGTAAATGCTGAACGTGCAAGAATTCTTTTCTTTTAAAATTTTCCATTTTTATCTTAAACAAATTCTAAGTACAATAAATCACTAAATTAAAACTCAAATTCAAAATTCACTTGCATTTTACATTGCCGGATTTTCCTATAGGCTAACTGGCTTCAGCCTGGGCCTAAATCAAGAGGTGCTACATTCAAATTAAAAACACTCTTCTAAAAACAGTTAACACTAAAACATTGAATCAAAATGCGAAATTCTACACATATGAATAATAAACAAACATAATAAATAATTTACAAACTTAAAGATGGGATGTGAAAGGGCCTCATAAGTGAAATAGCCTATCTTTCATCTAAATCCGGCCCTGGAAGCCCCCTGCCCTTCAAGATAATCTGCGCTGTACCATTTCTGCACCAAAAAAAGCTATCTTTAAAAACAAAACTCAAAGACACATATATATAAACCCGTGTGTTTCTGTATTCTCGAAAGTAAAGATATGTACAGAACAATCTCTCTGGTACTAGTCATCAGGGCCGGATTTTCTTATAGGCTAACTAGGCTTCAGCCTAGGGTCTCAAGATCAAGAGGGGCCTACATTCAAATTGTTAGCAAAATTAAAATTATGCTATTTAAAAAACAGTAAACACTGAATCGAAAATAAGGAGAAATTATGAAATAAATTTATCTGAATTGAATTTTCTTTTAATCTTCAATGTATTGTAATATATTTAATTTAATTTAATAGAAAATAGGATAATTTTTATTGCATATTTTATTTTCGTAGTCAAAGATTTCTATTATTTGAATTTTGTTTCTTTTTAAAAGTTGTATGTTATGTTTGATGAGTTATTGTTACAAGTACTATATATCGGGCTGAGAATAAATGTCCAAATAAGTGTTCTCGACTTTTTTTTGTGCCACATTTTTTATAAAGATTAGTACTCATCACAACATGTGTTCATTTAACATATTGATATATATCACAATAATGATGTTATTTTATTATCTCTCATGTAATTTACAAACTTAAAAATGGGAGGTGAAAGGGGCCTCATAAATAGAATAGCCTAGCGTCTCTTTTCATCTAAATCCGGCCCTGACAGTCATGCGCACAAAATCTGTTCAGAGGTGCCTGTTTTCTGAATTCTGTTATCTTGGAAAGGAAATTCATCTTCAGTATAATTTTTGGTGCAGACTTACAACTTCTGAAAACAGAGACTGCCATCACGAATTGCGAACCTGCATTTGACAAACTACTTAGTTTCAAGACAAAATAAGATAAATGTAACTACAAGATACTTTGAAAACTGAAAGTTCTACCAGAACATATATTTTAGTATCATTAATGTAAAGACTATCGACAGTGGCAAACCTGAAAGTAGTAGTTTTTGGAATTCTGTATTAACAGGGAAAAGGGTACGCACAGGCAGGGTTGGTTTTAGATGAAAAGAGGCCTAGGCTATTCCTCTTAAGAGGACCTTTCACTTCCCATTTTTAAGTTTGTAAATTACATGAGGGATAATAAAATACATTCATTACTGTGATATATATCAATATGTTAAATGAAACTATGAGCTTAGTATGTTAAATGAGCCTAGTATCATAAGGCACGTCAATATTTGCCATAGCAAACAGTGAACGTATGAGCTATACTTTGGTGCAATCTAGTATAGACAAACGAGTAGACCCAACGAGCTGAACGTGTTGATCTTAAGCAATACATTTTTATGTTATGAGTCATATGTGTAGATTTTCTCCTTTTTTTCGATTCAGTGTTTTAGTGTTTACTGTTTTTAGAATAGCGTCATTCTAGTTTTGCTAACAGTTTGATTGTAGGCCCTTTGATCTTGAGGCCCTAGGCTGAAGCCTGTTAGCCTACAGGAAAATCCGGCCCTGCGTACAGGACAGTTTATTATTTAACCTTGTTTTACTAAAAATAATTTACAAATGAACACCAATTCCGTCCTATATCGTTCGAGATTTTCTCTTAGTAAACTAATAACTCACTCCTATCTAAAGAAGATCCTTCCTCGTTTGTTACTAGAATTATTTGGTGTCGAATTTTCTTCTGATGTAAAAACATTTGTAATTATTAAATTAGATTAAGATTATATTTACAGCAGAGTTAAATTTATTAAGATTTAGTTTAATTTCTTGGCCTGAATGGCCGAGTGTCTAGCGCTCGGTGCCACAGGTTTCGGGTTCGAGTCCCCGGCGGTGCCATGGATGTTTGTAGTGGTTCGAATCCACTTTAAGCCGTAGGTCCTGGTATCCTACGACTGTAAGAGCGACAAGGAGCAGAAGTCAGACTTCTACCCACGGGTGCTCCATCAGAACAGAAGCTGCACCCCTTTCTTCCCTGAGGGATACGACACCAACTAACCAGCTTAATTTCTAATTCAAGATAATGTAATGTCTTTTTATACTGGCATTCAAAATTAAAAGAGTTCGCATATTTTATCATTTTTTTCCAAACTTACTGATCGAAAGGTAAAACATGCTTCTAAACGAAGAGGGGCCTGAATGGCCGAGTGGCTAGCGCTCGCTAACACAAGTTTCGGTTTCAAGTCCCGGCGGTGCCATGTTTGTTTGTAGTGGTTCTGATTTCACTTTAAACTGTAGGTCCTGGTCTGTTTAGCCTAAAGTGTGCACAATATGACCGTAGAGTGACAAACCAAACCAAATCTAAACAGTTTCGAACTCCAATGATTGTTACGTACGGTCATGCATGGAATCATAGAACCCTTACCATAATAGTTCTATAGAACAGAGTAGTAATAAAAAAGAGTGCATTCCCCTATTCTAAACGAACAGTATGTTGGGGCACCATTTCCGTCCTCTTTGTGCTAGAGTAACACTTCATTGCCCCTTGGTTCTTTTTACCAGCACCAGGCCCGGCTTTAGATGAAAAGAGGCCCTAGGTTATTCCACTTTATAAAGCCCTTTCACCTCTCATTTTTAAGTTTGTGTATTACATGAGAGATAATAAAATACACCATTACTGTGCTATATATCAATATGTTAAATAAAACATGTTGTGATTGTTACTAATCTTAATAAAAAATGTGGCACGCATAATAAATAAAAAAAAAAAAAAAAGGTCGAGAACACTCATTTGGACATTTATTCTCACCACCCTATAGAGTACTTGTAACAATATCTAATCAAACATAACACACAACATTTACAAAGAAACGAAATTCAAATACATTTTTATGTTTGTTTATTAGTCATATGTGTAGAATTTCTTAACATTTATTCGGACAAAAAACGTATAAAAAATTTTTTATTGTCCCAAAAAAATTTTTCAATAGTCTATAAACACTTCACTAAAGTATTGAACCTACTGAACTCAAAAGGCGAGAATTAAATGATCGTGTACGCAATCCTAAAATAAGAATCTTTTCTAATAACATTAACACGTATTTCATATTATCGAAGTAATACGAATATAACCGAACGTCGGGATATCAATAGGTCTGTTCGTTTGTATGTTCCAATCTACACAAATCAGCACTTTAGCAATCTTTTTCGTAGTAGCATAAGGTATGCCAGTAAACGTATGAACTATACTTTGGTGCAATATAGTATATATAAACAAACAGGCCCAAAGAGCCGAAAGCGTTGATCTTAACCAATACATTTTTATGTTTGTTTATGAGTCATATGTGTAGAATGTCTCCTTATTTTCTATTCAGTGTTTACTGTTTACTGAATAGTGTCATTCTAATTTTGCCAACAATTGAATGTAGGCCCCTCTGGATCTTGAGGCCTTAGGCTAAAGCCTAGTTAGCCTATAGGAAAATCCGGCCCTGAGGTGTTACGTACGGCCATGCTGGGAATCATAGAACCGTTACCAAAATGATTCTATAGCATAGAGTAGTAAAATAATAGAATGCATTCCCCTATTCTAAACGAACAGTATGTTGAGGCACCATTTCCAGTCTTGTACTAGAGTAGCACTTCATTGCCCCTTGGTTCCTTATACCAGCACCAGGGCCGGATTTAGATGAAAAGGGGGCCCTAGGCTATTCCACTTATGAGGCCCTTTTTACTCCCCATATGCAATAAAATTATCATATTTCCTATCAAATTAAATTAAATATATTCAATACATTGAAGTTTAAAGCAAATTCAATTCAGATAAATTTATTTCATAATAATTCGCATTTGAAGTTTAGCGTGAATTATTATGTATTTTAAGTTTTAAACTAAACCAAAAACGGAACTTTATTCAAACAAAACCCATATCACAAAAAGAAAATATCAAATTTTTATATCATATTAAATTTTGTGTTAATAGTTATTTTATTTAAGAACTGATTCAATCAAGTATACAGTTAAAACATAATAGTAGATTAGAAGAATTTCTTTCTAAACTTTTTCTCTTCTATAAGTCCATCAAAATCAATTTTTCTGAAGGTTTCATTTTCGATGTAGTGTAGAATAGTGTCATTTTGCTAACAATTTGATAAATTTTCTGTCTAATTTTGCTGACAATTTGAATGTAGGCCCCTCTTGATCTTAAGGCCTAGGCTGAAGCCTAGTTAGCCTATAGGAAAATCCAGCCCTGCATATAACCCTTACCATAATGATTCTATAGCACAGAGTAGTAATAAAATAGAGTGCATCCTCCTATTCTAAACGAACAGTATGTTGGGGCAATATTTCCTATACTTTTCGCAATAGAGTTAGCGCTTCATTGCCCCTTGGTTCCTTTATCAGCTCTCATTTATTTAAAAAAGTAAGCATGTGAAACAATTCTGTAAATTTCAGGAAATGCCGGAATTTCTTCTACTCAAGTCATATATTTATGTAACTATGGGATTACTAAAGATAAATAGATAAAAGAAATGTTATTTCGCTTATGACGCTTATAATTTTGTATGAAATATAATAAAACATCACATAAAGTTCATATGAATAAATACTTTATTTTTTTTTAATCATTTGCAGTGAAAGCTTATTAATAATAGAACATAAATGCCAAATATTTAGAAAAATTAAAAGTTATATTTATTTATAGCTAAAAAAATGAACCATTTATTTTGAAAATCGTTGTCGCGCTAACAGCATGGAATAGTGATGGCGGACAGTAAGATTGTCGCCAAAAATCGCCAAGTTATCATCGCGTATGTTATTATGTGAGGTGTTTGATCATGTGAGGATTATGTTTTCCCCAGTTGCGCGTTCTATTATATTATTATCTTACGCCTTCCAGGCCTTAAAAAACACATTACTGGAAGAGTAGGATCAATTGCCATATAGATTCATAAATTGCCTAATTTTCAGAATAATTTAAGCAGTGAGATCTGTATAATTATTCCTATTTATGTATCTCTTATTAAATAATTTTTTATTGATATAATAAGCTGTGTTTTTAGGGGTTCCGTGTTACGCACGATCATGCAAGGAATCATAGAACCATTACCATAATGGTTATATGGCCATATTCCTATACCTATAATTATATACCATACACCGAAAACCATATAATACCATATACCTAATTTCATTACAATCTGTCCACTAGTTCTGAATATGTTTGACGAAAAGTGAAAATGTTCTTAATTTTGAACACCATTAGAACAAACTTAAATTCAGAAATTGGCAATTTCATTAAGAAGTTATTTTGACATGCTTTATAAACAAAAATGTGAAAGATATTAAGCTTAAATGTAATTACCTTAAAATAGATTAAAAAAAAAGTCTCTGATCATTTTCCAAAAGTATTAAAACTCAACAGATTCATAAACAGAACTCTCTGACATTTGTTTAAAAAGTAAAGCAAAGATTATGTTAAGCTCCTTGAAGAAAACATCTTAGCTCTTCTAAAAATAAAGTAGTCAAGCACAAATTTTATTTTGTATTTCAAACTTCTTGAGATTAGGCAGTTTTAGCAGGAAACATTTTCAACATTCAACCGAAGAACTAAAATATCAGAATTGCTACGCTCCTTCCAAAATAACTTTTCGATTTCTCTTATAAAAAACTAGAAATTATCGATATTTTATTGAAGATATTTTTTACTTTGGATCTTAAAATAACTAAAAAAGATTTTCTTAAGGATTATTTTTACTACTCTGTCAAAAAATTATGGCCAATTTTTTAATTCAAAATTCTGGGCTTATGTAATTAAAACTTTTTTTTTTTTTAGGTTGCTGGCACTGTTCTTGACATCTGTGTGCAATGACAAAATATTCATTAGTATTTGAGTTACACTTGGCTTTGTGAGATGCTAAAACTGATTCCGGCGATTTTTGAAATGCCTGAATTAATTGAGCAAAGAACTTGCATAAAATTTTATTTGCGCAAACGTATAGAAAGTTGCAGAAGGCATTCGGTGAGCATTCCTATATCGGAAAGAAATGTTTAGAAGTGGTATAAACAGTTCAAAGAAGGCAGAGAACGCGTTGAAGACGAAGAGCTCTCTAATCGACCGTCAACCTCAACCGACGAAGCTCTCGTCCAAAAAAATTAAAGGTTTGGTGTTTGCAAACCGTCGATTTACAATTAGAGACCTTGCTGATGATGTTGGGATTTCAAAAGGATTCCATTGTGGGCCTCAAACGCGTCAAATCTCGATACGAAAAACACTGAAAAAAAAAAAAAACTGAAAACACTGAATGCGCCAACTCACACTGCATTAATTCTTCGTGACTTTTTCACCATAAATGAAACCCATATCATTCCATAACCACCGTATTCATCTGAGTTAGCACCGTGCGACTTCTGGCTATTCCCTAAACTCAAAAGACCACTCCGGGGATAATGTTTGGAGTCGATTATCTACGCGCGCTTTGAAGGCCATCCCTGCGGATGACTTTTTAGCATGCATTGAGGATTGGAAAAAAAGTGGCATAAGTGCATTGTGTCCGTAGTGGGATTATTTTGAAGGCGATGAAATAAATTTGGAAGTATAAATAAAGAGTTTTTGAAAAAAAAAAAATAATTGGTCTTACTTTTTGGGCACAGTAATATGAAAATAGATATAGTCTCGAGAAATTTTAAATGCTAAAAACATTAAAATGTGTCTAATTATCATAACTTCGATGTGTTTAGTCACCAAGCCTTTTTTCACATTTGTTGTTATTTTTGCAAATTATGCAATCCAATATGAAAAATGTGAAATCATCTGCTCCGAATTATTCAACACCCTCATGTTTTTTACGGTTGGATGAGTTGATTTGTTTCGTAGAAACCACTTCCCCCTGGTCGATCTTTTGATCTGAGGTAAGAAGAAGCGCATGTTTGATACGGGTCGCCAGCACATGATGACATTGCCCTTTTCATAACAATTCTCATATGTGCCAAATGTAAAACGGGAGTAATATTTTCCAATTAAAACACCAGGGGCCAGCTACAATAGTTAATTCTGGTAATAGCATGATGAACTGATTCCTCATTACAATTAGAATGACGTTTCATACGTGGCCTGATGCCCGATTGGCAAGCTCTCTGGTCTTTGGTATCACAGGTTTTAGGTTCGAATCCTGGAGGTGGCATGGATGTTTGTTAGCGGTTCGGAATTCACTTTAAATCTTGGGTCTCGGTCTGTTTAGCCTAAAGTATGCAAAAAAGGGGCGAGGACTCTTGTTTTTGACTTTTACATAAAAAAATACAAGAAGAATATAATAGTAGAATTGGAGAACTGAAATAACAATTATTAATATTGCTAGAAAATTTAAGAAATAGTTGGAAAAAAAAAATACTAAAAATTGCATTCATCTATTTAATATGGAAAGATTTATACTAAATGACAATTTTTAAATAACGACATGTAGTGCTGTGCTTGGTGGAACAAAGCATTGAGAGTTTCTTATATTTTCAGGTGCGCATATATATAATTTGGCAAGAAAATTATTAGAAGATCAATACTTTTTTTTCCTATAGTTTCTTATTTTTTTTGTGGCTCAGGTTGTGAAGAGAGCAGGTACTGGTTTCTTTATGCAGAATTTATCTGTGAGTTGGGATTCAAAAGCGCAGTGGTCTGGAGTGCCCTCTACGCAAAAAGAGATGTTTGCCTATACACGTGCACTGGATCCACCAATTATATCTCTTTCACAGATATGGCTGGGATAATAATAATAAGTTCTTGGTATTTGCCAGGCCAATCAATCTTTTTTAAGTGACTCTGTAAGCAAAATTTGTAAATAAGCGCAATTTTAAAATTTGAAATTTAAGCGCAATTCATCAGTAAAGAATGCAAATCTTTATTGACTTTCACTCCCATTAACAAATGTACTTACTAAATTAAACCTTTCATTTTGGTAGCATGGTGCGAGGAGTGCTAAACTTTCTTACATAATCTTCCTTTGTGATGGCTTCTGAAAGCAGTTGATCTGGATACTGGTTTCCCAGTCGCTACTACAGAAGAATGTCTGAGGTGGGCTGGTGCTTGGTTCTTTTGCTTCATTGTAGATGTCGATTATTGTCGGTCGTCTGCGATAATTGCAGCTGTAGGTCTTTTCCTATGTACCACCTAGAAGTCGATTCGGTTCTAAAAAAATGTATTTCATAGTTGGTGAAAGATGAGCTCGAATTCAGCCATCTTACTATATAGGATTAACTCTAGCCCGCTGACTTACCATCGTATTTCTTTTAGATAAATAATATCTGGTATTAATATCTAAAACATGTCTCTCTCGAAATATTATTGCGTAGTTTTTATTTGCAGAAATTGTTGACTCTTTCAATGCCTCCATTCGCCCGCGTGTTCAAAGCCGTTAAACGTTGACAGTTGCTCTGATTTGCTAATCAGATTCTTTTTGAAGCATAGTTTTTTACATAAACTCTGTGAAAATATAATAATTTTCTGTCGTGTAATCGCAACGTTTTCAGAATTTTTGCGTGTCCTTGTTTGATAATTTTAAATATCATGATAGTAAACACGGTTTTGTAATCAAGGAGCAAAACAATTCAAAGTAATCACCCCAGCATACTATGTTTTATATCAACTCGCAGAGTTTCGTAGCTGCTCATTGTGATGTGATACAAATAAAGGAGCAAATTCAAATATATAGGAAACTCTTCTTACATATTTAACACTTAAAGAAGATCGCTGCATAGTGCCGTTACAATTAAACAATATGGGCATGCACTCAGATAAAATTTTAAATGCGAAAAGAATAAATATGATCCGGTAATTGCAGAGTTGCTATTTACAAAAAAAAAAATATTATAACATCCATGGTTGACGGCCATTCTCACTGGATTAACAATTGTCTATCGGAGGAAGGAGATCGGGTCTGAAAATAATTTTTCGTTAAATGTCCTTTTAGTTTGTGAACAAAAAAAAAATTATATTAAAAAAGAAAATATAATTAAATGTTTAAGAAATACTTAGTTAAAAATTTTCAGGACTGCTTTGGCTCATATGTAGAAGGGACTTCGACAATTTTTATAGTTTTTTTTGTAGAAAATTCGTTTACTTTTAAACTACTCCCGTTTATAAAAATTCCAACATCATGAAGTTGTCAAATTCAATTGAAGTTTACTGAGATACAAATCAAGTTATGATATTCAGTTTTTCAATATTCTGAACTTTGAATGAATGCACATTCTTACGGATAGTCACGCCCTGTAAATAAAGCAAATAAATAAAGAGCCTTTTGAAATGTCGTCTGAGAGATGATGACTTAGTTCCAGGCAACTCATCCCCTTTGTATGAGTATGCTTCGTCGAACTTACTTACCGCTATGTGAGCAGACTATATTATTAAGAATCAGTGATCTGTAGAAAGGAAGAATTCTTTAATATTACATTATTTTTATATGTTACATAATTTCATGACAAAGTGGATAATGTTGGAACAGAAAGTGAATCATAGAGTAGTAACAAAATAGAGCTCGCGCCCTATTCTAAAGAAACAGATAGTTGGAGAGGGGCCTGAATGGCCGAGTGTCTAGCGCTCGGTGCCACAGGTTTCGGGTTCGAGTTCCCGGCGGTACCTTGGATGTTTGTAGTGGTTCGAATCCACTTTAAGCCGTAGGTACCGGTCTCCTATGACTGTAAGAGCGACACGGAGCAGAAGTCAGACTTCTACCTACAAGGTTCTCCATCAGAACAGAAGCTGCACCCCTCTTCCCTCCTTCCATGAAGGATACGACAACAACAACAACAGATAGTTAAAGAAACATTTTCCGTTCTTTTCTTACTAGAGTTGGTGCTGTACCTCTCCTTGGCTCCCTTTCCTGGCAAGTATTTGTTTAGAAGCGTAAATACGTTACGAAACAATTCTGAAAATTCCGAAAGATATCTGAAATTCTTCTTCTCAAGTCATACTTTTATTTAATTACGCGCTTACGAAAGATAAATAGATACAAGAAATGCTATTTTGTTGATGACATAATAAAACATTACAAAAAGTTCATATAAATGAATAATTTATTTTTGTATCATTTTTATTACACACTAGTAAAATATTACACTAGAAAATTTATGAATAGAATATAAATGTCAAACATTTAGAAAAATTAAATTTGCATTTATTTATAGCTAAGAAAATGAATCGTTTCTTTTGAAAATCGTTGTAAGATAAGATCTTTTTCTCTCTTCGCGCCAACAGCATAGAGTACTGTAGTATATCTCACGTTTGCGCCAGTATATATATCTCACGTTTGCGCCAACAGCATAGAAATATTGTTTTGTTTACAACTTTGATAATTTTGTATGAAATATTACAAAAGTTCTTATTTATTTATTTTGGGGAAAAATAACATTACAAAAATCTACTCATAGAATATCAGCAACAAATATTTAGAAAATTAAATTTAGATTTATTTACAGCTGAAAACATGTGTCACTTCTTTTGAAAATATTTGTATGATAGTAGACCTTTTTCTCCTTCACACCAACAGTATAGAATAGTAGCAGCCAACAGTCAAGATTGCTGCCAAAATTACCAAGCTATCGTGCATTATGTTAAATTGCAAAGTAAAAGTCACATGAGGTGTATGATCACGTGAGGATTATGTTTGTCCCAAACCCCCATGGGGAAAAAACAAAATCCTCACGTGACCTTACACCATGGCACCATCCACATGATCATACACCATGGCACCATCCATATGACCATACACCATCGACTTCTCACACATTGGGATTGCCTTTTGGCAACTCCGATGTGCGTTCTATTATATTACTACTTTGTGCAGTCGAAAGAAGATAAATGGATGGATTGAAAAATCCGTCATTTGACACCACGAAATGACAAGAAGTTATCCAAAGAAAATGTCAGATCGTTCATCTCTCCTTATCGAGTGTCAGCACTGCTGCAGGCATATACCTATCTGCTTTAATAGATTAATGCCATTTGCTGCGTAAGAATACTTCCTTGGATACTGAATCCTCAGTGCTTCAGACAATACATGAGACTTAGGTGGGTGGTTGGCAGGCCAAGCCCTTGAGTGAAATGTGAGCACGTGTTTAAACTAATGGCCACTTCATATTTAAGCTTAATTTTTTTCATTTTTTACTATTAGTTCACACACTCGCTACATATATATCTCATTCAAATTTTTAAATTTCCATGTATCTAATAATAGATGGCGCCAGATGTAAGAGGAAAATTTCAACTTTATTTGCAAAGGACTTTTCTGCAATATAGTGAAAAAAAAAAAGTACGAATTGACTTAAATTTTTTTTTTTTTTTTTAACAATTTGGATAGAATATATTACACAAGAAAATTTATGAACAGAACAGTTGCATGATAGTAGAAAATTTATGAACAGAATATAAACGTTAAATATTTAGGAAAATTAAATTTACATTTAGTTACAGCTAAAAAAAAAAAGCCATTTCCTTCAAAATCTTGCATGATTGTAGATCCCTTCGCGCCAACAGCATAGAATAGTAATAGCCAACAGTAAGATTGTTGCCAAAAATCGCCAAGCTATCATCGCATTATGCTGAAACTATAAAGTAATAGTCACGTGAGGTTTATGGTCACTTAGGATTATGTTTGCCGTAAACTAGCAACCCCTGTGTGTGTTCTATTATGTTATTACTCTGTGCAGAGGACAGAAGAGAAAAGGATAGATAGAAAATCCATCAATTGACACCATGAAATGACAAGAAAGTTATCTGAAGAAAATGTTAGACCGTTCATCTCTGCTTATCGAGTGCTGCAATCATAGACTTATCTGCTTTAGTAGATTAATCATATTTGCTGCGTAAGAAACGTCATAATCTACTTCTTTTGACACTGAATCCTCAGTGCTTTAGACTATAAACATGAGACTAAGCGAGTGTTTAACAAGACAAGCTGTTAAGTGAAATGTATGCACGTGTTTAACTAATGCCCACTTCATACTTAAGCCTAATTTTTTGTTAAATATTCAGTGATTAAATAAATCAGTGTTTTCCTTATCATAAACAATTTTATTATCACGCCAGAATGCGTTGATTGAGCAGGCGTTTTTCCTGGTTTAGTTTTATAAAAACATGGGGGCCTGAATGCCGAGTGGCTGGCGCTCTGGCGCTCGGTACCACAGGTTTCGGGTTCAAGTCCGGCCAATGCCATGGATGTTTGTAGGGGTTCGGAATCCACTTAAAGCTGTAGGTCCCGGTCTAATAAGATCGTAGAGCGTTGCGGGGGCATTGTGACTCCGTGGCTTATCTTCAAGTTACACGCGCCCCCTTGGTGATGCAAAGTGAGTAACGTCTGTGCAGTGCTTGCCTTAAGGCATCCAAGACAGATGTCTAAGTGTTTGCCAACTGCATTAGAAAAAAAGTTTAATTAAACATTCATTAAAATAGTGAAGGTGACATAAACGATGTAATCGATGAGCTGGTAAAAAGAGAAAAGAAGACATTTAACTTATTAATATTCTTAACGAATAATGATTCAATTTTGAATCTTTTTCAATTGATCTATGCTTTGTATTAGAAGTATCCGTGCTAATTTTGGTGAAATTTGGACATAAATTGGGGCCGTACACAAGCGAACACACGCATACACACACAAACACATATGAAAAAGAAATATATATATATTTTTATACAAAATTCAATAGCCATTTAAATATCTTCAAAACTGTGATCATTTATTAGCAATGCATGCTAGATGCAAATAATTCTGGTTACAAAAATAAATTTTAAAGATAATTTAGCTGGGGAAGATGTCTACTCTGAGTTGTTTTCCCAGTATGCTCCTATATTTATGACAAATTTTGATGCTGAAATCTATGCTATACATTTAGCAATAAATAATTTAAAAATCAGATTAAATAATGATTGCTATTCTTAAAGTGGTAATATTCGTAGAATCCAGAGCAGCCATACAAGCTGTTTCATTAAATCATCACACTGAAACCCCAATAATAACTGAAATTAAAAAGGATATCAAATATTTAAGAACGAAAGCAAAAGGATATTGCATTCCATTGGATATCATCACACGTGGGAATTAAAGGTACAATGAAACAGCAGATTCACTTGCAAAGAAAGGAAAACCATGTGAATATTGGAAAGAAACAAGTTACCCCAGAATATTTTAAGGAATATATTCATAGAGAAATTTTTAAGAAACTGAAAGATAATCTCATAACTAAATCTGAAGACAAAAAGTGGCACACTATTCAAGACAACTGGAAAATGTTTTACACTAGACCATGTAATGAGACGGTTTTAAACTTTCGATTAAGAACAGGGCAAGCTTGTCTTGCGGAACACCTAAACATGATAGGTGTCCTCGCCTTGAACACTTGCCCGATATATAGAGCTGGAACACTGTAATCAGAACATCTTTTAAATGTCCAGGACTGAACAGGGAAGCTAAGCGCCAAGGTCTTAAATTGTATTGGGAAGCCAGAAGCCTCATGGACTACCCCTTCATTTACTCTCTCCCCTTTGACTTTTTGTGATGTGTGAGACCGACTTATTGTCGATTGTTGTCTTGCTGTAAGTTTACTTTGTTTTGCTTGTTCCTTCTTTGTGTGTGATTCTAATTGTAATGGATTGGTTTCCAATAAAACCATATGTTACAACAACAGTGCAACGGAATAACAGAAAACACCAGCGCAACGGGAAAATCAGGGAATACTAGTGTAACAGGATAACTTAGAAAACACCAGTGTAACGTGATAACCAAAAAATCATGAGAGTACGAAAAAAAAAAATCATGAAACAGCATTATAGCCGGTAATCAGAAAACAATAGAATAAGAAAACAGCAATGTAATAGGATAGCCAGAAAACACTAGCGTAACAAGAAAACCAGGATACACTAGTGCAACGGGATAACCAATAAAACACCAGATTAATGTGAAAATCAGGAAACACCAATGAAATAGGATAATAAAAATACCAGCATAACAGGAAAATGTGTAATGGGAATATCTGGAAATGTCCGTATAATGAAGCCAACAAGTGCAAGTCAGTTAAAGATTTTCAAAATATTTAGCGTTCGGTAAACGGAATTCGTATTATTCGTAACTTTTTCGGCGTAAACGTGATTCATCACTCATTAGTACTGAATCTATATTATTTATAATGTTATATTTCTCATAACATATAATTTGACTGCCATAAGTTCTAGTGTAACAAGAATGAGTTATCGAATAACTACGAAACTTGACATAAAGGTTTGCATCAAGGACATATGTAAGTGGTGGCTTAGTGAGGTTTAAAGATACTGTCGTTCATTGTACGAGTAAGTGGTGGATCAATGAGGTTTATAGACCCTGTCTTTCGTTATTAATTTTCATTACAATAAATGGTCTTTTTGCCTTATTTTATAATCATTTACTCATTATCGGAATTACAACACGAAAGTAAAATATCTTTCCGATTCCGACATTTCCTTTTTGGTGGGATAATTTTTAAGCAAATGATTATATTACATAGTAGTTTATTAGATAGTGTATTTATTTGATTTTCTTTTACCATATATTGTTATAGGCTCTATTTTAGATAACTTTGCAAGTATTGGTAAACAATCCAGAGAACATTTTAACTCAATTTTATTGATATATGAAAAAGACACCCAGAAAAAAAAATTAGTGTCGACTTAAAAATAGTATTTCGAATTTAAAGAGAGATTATTTTTAAACAAAACAGGATTATTTTTTATAACAGAATCCATCCTACCAACAATCATAAAATTATTAATTCTCTCTTTAAATTTTATTTACACAAATAAATAATTTTTTTTCATACCAAAAATTTATATATAAATAAATATAATATATATAATTGATAATAAATATAATTGATTATATATATATTGATATAATTGATTTCGTTCTTTAAATATTAATTCATTTATTAAAACAACATTTCATAAAAATTTTAATTGAGGTGGATTTATTTATTTAAATATAAATTTTTTTACCATCATTTCCAATATTTTTTACAAATTTCAACATGATATTAAAACATTTAATACATATTAATAACATATTATAATCTAAGAAATCAATAAAAAGTTGCAATAGAATAAATTGATTAAATTATATTAAATTAATAAATTTCCTATAAATAACTTAAATCAACGAATTAGAAAAAAAAAAAATTGAAAATATTTTTAAAAATAATCAGATTAAAACAACAACAAAAAAAACTTGATTATATTGTTAGATATAATATTATTGAGCAGTTAAAAATCACGAATGATTATTCATGCAGCATTACCTGAATTAAATAAACCTTAAGTTACTTGAACTTCATTTCTTTACATCTTCTTGAAATGTATGGTTTTCCAGCAAAGCATATACAATGGAAGCGAAGTCAAAGATGATAGAAAATGCGTTACAGACGGACGAAAATCCCACCGACCAGTTTTTATGAGAAGGTTACGGCGAGGATTTTCCCCGGATGCGACGCAACTTCAAAAAATTTAATCTCGGGAACCATTTTCAACATTTAAAAAAAATCTGAAATAAAGAAAATAATCTTTGATTATAAATTACAGTCGTTTAACAACTCATTTTCTTACTGTATAGCATTTTTAAACAATACAATGAAAATTCTTTCATTCATTCAATTCCGTTCTACACTCATGCCCATAAATTAAGGATAATGAAGTTCAGGCAAAGAAAGAGACAGAAGCAAAAACAAATTTGACTTATTTGTAAAGTCTATTTATTAAACAAAAGCTAAAGAGCAAAAAAGATGCTATGTGTTTGACATAATTAATAAAAATTGCGATTTTTACTCCCTGGAGAAAATTTCAAAAAGAACCTATTTACAAAAAACAGTATAACATGATTAGTATGATGGTTAATATGGAGTATGTCTCCCGGACGATGCAATACAGGCCTTACAACGCCTAGGTATGCTGAGTATCAAATTATCAATCTGATCTTGGGGAATATTACACCACTCATCAAGCAATGCCCTCCAAGTTCCGGTTGACGGGCTGCAATTCGTCGGCCAAGCATATCCCACACATGCTCTATTGGTTCAAGTCAGTGAGTATGTTGGCCAATCCATACGGGTGATATCCTCAATTGAAGGCATTCGTCTACAATGTTTGCACGTGAGGACGGGCGTTGTCATCCATAAACAGAAATTCAGCACCCATGGCGCCCCGAAACAAACGTACATGTTGTTCCAGAATGACATCCCGATAGATGTGGCCTGTCATCGTTACACTCTGAACATGCAGGTCAGTTCTGGAACCAATATATAATTCCTCCCAAACGAGCCATCCTGCACCACCGTAACGGTGTCCTCTTGGTTGTAACGGGTACCTGGCGCTCTCCATATGAAGTCCGGCGAGAATCAGACTGCAAACTAAACCTGGACTCTTCGGAAAACATCACACAAGACCACTGTTGCGGTGTCTACAATGCATGCTCTCTACTCCAGGTTAATCGCAGACGACACTGAGTTGCGGTAAGTGAAACACATATGACACGCCTAGGAGCATATAGACCAATGTGCCCTAAGCGTCTGTACATGGTCTGCCTTGAAACTGTCGTACCGGTAGCTGAAGAGAGCTGACGAGACAGGTGTGATGCTGTGGGCCGTCTGTTTCTTTCGGCAGTAACTGCTAAATACCGGTCCTCATTCGGCGTTGTAACTCGGGGGCGACCTGTGCTGTAACATCTACTCACATTACCATCATCTTGGAATCGTTGCCAAAGCAGGAGATGACACTCTGGGCGATTCCAAGTTCCTCGGATACTTCCAGCTGGGAACGTCCACATTCCAGTCGTCCGATAATTCTACCACGTAAAAATCATCCAAAATGCTTCCTTTGTGCCATAACTATGCGGTTATTGCACTGAAGCGTTTTCAAAAGCGCTTGTGAACAATTTTACTTCTTTGCCACCATTCCTTATATACCCCTCTCTTTACACTCTCGTCATTGTGACGTACTATCCGCGCCATCTGGTGGTTTCCTGTAATTTGCATGTTCTTCTTCAAGATGTGTGATAATTGATCCAGCTTCTTTCTTTGTAATATGGACACCACTTCAGTGGGTCAACGTTGTGTTCTACAACCTTGTATCCCTGAACGTCCCTGAAGTTTCATTACCCTTCACTGCTTTCTGAAATACATTTGAAAGATCTCTAATTTAAAGCAATTTAAATTGTAGTTCATTTGTAATTTGTCATTTCATAGTCAAATTAGTTTATTTATCATTTGTAAGGTATCTTTTTCGGACGAATATAAGAATGGTATTTAAGTGTAAAATCCTTAATAATTACGCATTTGTAATATTTCAATTTTTATTAAAATAACTTCATTAGATTAACTTTCGTTATTTCTTTCAGTAAAAGTAACAGTTCACCATTTTCACCTAACTTGAAACATTGTAAACAAAAGCGGATATTTGAGAAGTCTCTTTTAAGATATCATTTAATATTTAAACGACAATATACAATAGTTAAGTTATATTACAAATACAAAGTTATATTATATATTACTTTGATTTGCTTTGTTATTACAACAAATTCTATATCATAAAAGAGCATTTTCATATTTTTCAAAAAGTCGTCAATATTTCAATATTAATCAAAGTCGTCAATATTTCGCAATGTTAACTCAAAGCTTCGCCACAATTTCAATATTAACTGCAAAGTCATTAACACTAATATTTATCAAAGTCATCAACACTTCCATATTTAAATATCGAAACTCGCAAAAATACTTCAATACTCATAATATATCTCAAATTTTCTCTGCCAAATCTTTTGAAGCCTTGATTAAAAATAAATTGAAAGAAAAATATAATATTCCTCTTTTTCTCTTAAGTATAGAATATAAATAAATGAAACTTAGAATGCAAAAAATAACTTAGAATTATATATAATGCTGGTAAAGATTCAAAATAATTAATATATATATATATATTAAAGTAGAAACATGTGAAAATTCAAAATTTATTTCAAGAATATACTTACGAATTAATCTCGTCCACCTATTACATTTACT